>JACEGR010005860.1:0-67781 GCA_014170235.1 Listronotus bonariensis
AAATGCAGTCTTTTGAAGCGCATCCAACCATGTAACACTATGACACTTTACTCCATTTTAATTTAACAGAAAAAAATTAGGTAGGTAAATGATGTTTTTGATCAAATGAGATATGTATGTATGTACATCGCAAGTCATTGTATTTGCCTGAAAACAGCAACTTAATAAAGTATGTTGCTGGGAAAAAAATTCTTTCGTGCCATTAAAAGTTTCAAAATAAAAAGATTAGTTTGTGTTTATGTATCCCATTTAAAATTTGCCGCTTAGGCTCCAGCGTGCTGGTAAATCCGCCAGTGATTTTTTATCATCATATACTAATTTGGGATATGTTAACACAATCAGAACAAACATTTTAAAGTGATAAGTTTTTATCCATTTTTTGATTAAAAAAAACACCTAAACAAAATGTAAATTGGTTTAAAATGTTCGAAACCATATTGGGAGAAAATATAATATTGGTTTGGTTTAAAAAGTCAGCAAGCATGGTTGCTTAGATATCCAGATACTTTTTCAACTAAAAATGAATAACGATATTTTTAAAATTGTATGATTATACAGTGTTTCCCAGCAGGGGTGTTATCAGAGGACAAACGAACAATTTTTTTATTTTTTTAACGGCACTTTGTAAAATCTGGTTGTATGACCCAAAACTAAGAAATTTAAAAAGTCTCCAATCGATAATATAGAGAGGATAGGTTATAAATATACTTAAATATAAAAATATCCAAAACTAAAGTAATTATATTTTTAAAAATAGAGCCAAATTGTATAAATAAATGTTGTAAATAAAGGGGCGTCCACAAATTACGTAAGGCATTTTTCCCCATTTGTGGGCCCTCTCCCCCTTTAGTAAGATTTGCTTAAACCCCCGCTCCCAATTCCCCAATCTTACGTGAGATTTTTATAAGATGTAAAAGGTACCATTTCTTAAACCGGAATTGATTTTGTCCCCGAAATTATTTTAAAGTGCAAAAAGAAAATCCTTGAAGGACCTGCCAAATCTCGTATTTGTTTTTCTAAGTTTTTACCATACAACCAGTTTTCTCAAAATATCGTTTCAAAAATACCTTTTAGGTATCCAAATCTGTTAATTTTCATGAAAAACACATTTTTTTTCTGTAGTAATGATGAAAATTTAAGTTTAGAAATTAGTGTAATACATTTACATATGAATATACAGAATCAGCTAAATGAAGTCGTTCCTCGATAGAATGAGTAATTGTTCTTCCTTTGTTGTTGCTTTACTGGCCGATATACCTTTAAATATTGCCTATATAGTATTTTTTTATATTTAAAAATGCCGAGTTATCAGAATAGCACTCACTAAGGTACAAATCTAAATTTTCACCGTTAACGCAGAAATCAGAAATCTTCCTTTGTACGTACACAAGTTTCTATATTTGATTTTTTTGTTGGATGTTTGAATTAACTACGAAACTTAGTATTAATTAACTTTTTGACAGCTACTATCCCTCCCGACACTTGGCTTTCTAATAGATAAATGAGAGATAATTAAGAAATAAGATAGAAATCTGAAATTCTGGCCAAAGATCATTAATTATATAATTAAAGTTAGCTTATACTTCCTGAATTACCTAATCTTACTTTTAATGCAGTAGTTTTAAGTTTCCAAGTATCTACTATATTTTTAAATTATGTAACATTGAAAAAATTCTTTTTGTAATTATTGTTGTAATTCCATGGTATCTTGGTTATTTAGAGCTATTGCATATAATTTGGTATCGCGATATATACTCAACGTGTCGTCTGCGCTGTGTGAAAAGTCCAATTTGTTTATATGCAATACCTGTATCTTGGATACGCGTATCTCGCATACAGTATCTTCGTCTGAAAGAGCTCTTTAGAGATACAAATAGGGTAGCCAGATGTGCTGCACAAAAAACCGGACATGAGTAAAACTACTAAATTCAGTAAAAGAGCTATTTATATTTTAAAAAGTACACTTCATCCCAGTGGCGTTTCCAGCAGGGGTACCCAAACGAAGATTTTTAACAAAAAAAATGTACGCCACTGACTTTTAACCAAGTTTGTTATTTTAATTAACCTAGGAAATTAATTTTTAGCCTTAACTTTTTTTCTATCCTGATAACTTTTTGAAAATAATAAAATTTACCTAAATGCATACTAGAAGTAATAATTATATTAAAGTAACTACAAACACTAAATCAAATACCATTATTATTTAAACTAATAAATTATGTTTATATACATCAATTTCAGGCGAAGAACCAATTCCAAAACGGTATTTACCAATCGTTTATGTTGACGTTTAAACAATGTATTATACGTCAAAGTTGTCACCAATTATGACCGCCGTTATAATTGGTTGAACGCCTAAAATTGATGATAGTGAATTTAAAACAATTTCCGATGCACGTCATCAATCAGCTGTACCTGACGTTTAATTACATAAAATTAACAGAATAAAAATTTCGGCAAAAATTATTAAAATTTGGCCTTTTAATTAGTGTACTGAACAAATATTAACGTTTTTAGTTAACGCATACAATAACAGTAAAAATTTCTTTCGATTAACACCGAAAAAAAACATTTAATTCAAATTTTATTATCGTCAGGTTGGTCGAATTGCTTCTTATGTTAAGACGTTGCCTTACTTTGTTCGACTTTTCACTCAAATTTTCTATCGCTTGGTTGTTGTCTTTTCGTGTATTAATATTGTTATCGAATTTAAAAATAGGTGTTTATTGTAAAGAATTTTATAAAATTAGGGCTATTTACTTTTGTAGTGTTCACTTCGAGACATTGACAATTAAAAATTTTGTCGTAGTAAAACCTCAGCGTTGTACTCATTAAACCGACATCGTATTTCTTACATTTCCAAGATGCCCATACTAACCCTTCTTATCTTAAACACTTTGCAAAAACTTTTTTATTGTAACCACACATCTTTTAAAAAATAAATAAAAACATTAATGGACAAAAAACTTGACAAACAAAAACCCTTAATACAGCTCTTTGTTTTTTGTAGACAATAAAATTTGTGTATCGGGTGTCAAGATATAAATAATTTTTTTATTTTTGAATATAAAAAATTAATAAAAATATTAGTTTGTTAAGTTTTTTATTTAAATCAGTAATCAGATTTTTGTTATCTCTTAGGTTATACAAGGTACGACAAAAAGTAAAATTTGAAGAAAACAACAGACTGTAAATTATATCACCAGTAAAAAGATCTTTAAAAAATACCACATTTGTCATAGTTATCCTTATTAGTTTTGAAAATATGACCATCAAAATCTTAAGTTTCCCTAATATGTTCACAATACAACGTATGTTAGTACCATCATAATTAAATTGCATTGTTTTTTAAAATCTATTTTATTTTAGAAAAGAGATATTGATATAAGTGAAAAAAGAAAATGGTAAAAAAGGTAGAGCTTTAAAATTCAAGACACTGGTAAAAATTGTGACGTTAAGTTATTCCACAAGGTGTTCGAAAATATGGGCAAATTGCAACATTTGGCTCTCACCTGCATAACACCTAATTCAAATTTTTTTGAGATCTCCATAAAATAATAATCTTAACTGAAAAAGCTACAACTTACAAAAAATTATTAAAATCTGTCAAAAAACAAAAAGTTATTTAAGAATAAATTTGATCCAAGAGTGGAATTATTTTAAAAAAAATGTAATATTTTGAAAAAACGAACGGTAACCAATATATCACCCATTAAATAAAAATGGCGAAGACCAAACAAACAACTCTCTTAATACTTGTACTTTAGCAGGGTGATTTATATTTTATCGCGCGGCTAGCGACAAAAACTTTTGGTTTTGGTTTTTAAAGCAAAAAGCCTACATTATTAAGGTACCTATTACATAAAAAGAAGAACTTTTTTAGATGTTATTTATTTGGGTACACGCCAAATCAGATCGTTTTTGCTAAATAAAGAAAAACAAAAAAATAAAATAAAATAAGTAACTAAAAAACTAAAAATCAACAAGATAAAATTGAATAAGATAAATTTTTCCAAACCGGACGCGTATTGCCGATTTAAATATAATTTGATAAACGAGTTTTTAGGGCGCTGATTACGAATATAAAGAATTGTTTTTGGACACGTTTCGTTCTCGAGATATTCATCATCAGACTTGATAACCAGAACTAACCTAAATTCACCATATTCCCCTTTTTTTGCACTTGGTTCTTGAATTTTTGCTAAATTGGCACTTAATATTTGATTTCTACCTCTTAAAAAATCCATCTTTCTATTTATTTTACCTATTTTTTCCATATAATTGTATAGCTTCACTTTTGAGCCAAAGCTACTGCGATTAAAATGATTGAAAGTAAAGCTTCGCAATTTTATGAAAAAAAATGGATAAAATAAATAAAAAAATTGGGTTTTAAGAGGTGGAAATCAAACATTAAATACCGATTTAGCTGTTTGCAAAAAGAATGGGGAAAATAGTGAATTTAGGATAACAAGTCTGATGATGAATATTCAAGAACGAAACGTATCCGAAAAAAAATTCTTGCAGATTCATAATCAGCGTCCCAAGAAAAAATCCCATATACCAAATTTCATTAAAAGCGGCGATGTGTAATCAATTACACAGACACACAAAATTAAAAAGGATTCTGAACTGAAACGGGGACATAGTTTTTTGTGTATTTGGATGCGCTGAATCCGAATCTGAAGCCTGTTTTGGTCCAGCACGTCCCAGTTTTTGGTAAATTGCAAATATAACCCTTCACATGACCAAATTTTGAGGTTTTATTTGCAATTTACCTAAAACTGGGACTTGCTGGACCAGAACGGGTTTTAGATTCGGATTTAGCGCATCGTTTTACACAAGAAACACTATGTCCCGATTTCAGTTCAAAATTCTTTTTTTTGTGTGCCTGCATGTGTTACCAATAAATAAAAAATTTAAGAGTTAACTATGATTTAGGCTCAAAATTCTAAAATTTTGGCTTAAGTTTTAGGATATTTGAATAAAACTTTGATATTAAATGTCAAATTTTGTGTTGTGTAATAGTGACATACATAACTGGTTACTGATGTATTTATTATTTATAATACAAAAAAGTGATGAGTTAGTTTATTTTAAGTTTTTCTGAAGACACTTTAGCATCAAACAAAGGTAACCATGTGTTATTTAAATTAACAGATATAGATGCTACATATTTATCTTTATTTATTAATATGTACGCACTTTCTTTAATTTTGCGTTTATTTTTTGGCGTGTACCCAAATAAATAACATCTTATAAATGTATCCGCCGAACCAATACAAAACATATCTTTAAAAAAGAACTTTATCATTACTACCGCAAAAAGTTTCATAATGCGAATAGAACAGAGGCTAGTTGCAGCCTCCCGGATTGCTTTCCTGATATATCCCAGTTTCGTGACGGCGGCGTCAGCCGGGCGCGGGGAGTATCCCAACAGCTGATTTTATACCGACGCCAGGTCATAGCGACGCCGGTAGTTCTGGCGACGCCGTTATCCAGGCAGCTTTCGTGCCAGATTCGTGTTTGTTTTATCCCCGCGCTTGATAAAAATACGCACTCGATATTTTTTAACGTTGGGCTATTTTTGTTAATAGTGAAATATTTTTTCAATGGACTAAAATTTAAGGTCAGTATATTTTTAAATGTCTAAAAAATGTTGATAATAAGAACTTTATAAAGTTTTAAACTTTAAATATTACAAACAAAACTTTAAAAATAAAATGGCTTAGTATATGGAATCAGTGATTAAAGTGTTCATTTTACTTACTACAATAAAAACAACATTTTAATCACATATTACATATTAGTCAACGTTTCTAAGAACTAACTTCATTATGAAGTAATATAAAATTCTCTTACTAATATACATAGTGATTTTCAACCTATACGCATAAACTTGGGAAATTGCTAATGACAAACAATGACTAAAAAGTAAATAAAAAGGTAATTGTTAATTATTTAAAATTAAATAAAAGAAGGACAATTCTTGGGAAAATAATGACTAATAATAAAAAATTAAGAACTAACCTATCTTTTGTATCAGCAATAATGTGGTATAATCACTATAAACCCCAAATGAAATATAACACGCGTATAAATAAAATCACAACTGAAAGTAGAATGTTACTATAAGGAATACCAAACATTATCATCATGAGTTGTTTATTTGTTATTCTTATAAAAAAGAAAAAATTTAGCAGATTAATTTTACAATTATTTTTCAAGTTTATGCTAAGAATCACCCGATAGTACAGGGATGTAGTTTTAATAAACCCCAGTTTAATAGCGCTACTTTTTCCTTATTTTGGAATTAAGAGTTAAATTAAAAATTACAAAATTTATTTACTTCATTTTAAATAAAAATAAAAATGGCAATTTCATAAAACCATACTTAATTAAAATTCCTTAAATATTTGGTTGGTTTTAGATACAGAAGGTCACAACCAAATTTTTATTAAATTAAATATTTTTTTAATAGAAGTCTACACTCAACAGTTAAAGACAGTAAACAAAATTTAAATATTCTTTTAACCTTAACCTCTGATTAAAAGGTATATTCCTGTAAAGGTGCGTTTACACCAAACAAACAAAGAGCTAGAGGTAGAACAAGAGCTACGAAAGCTATTTATTTTCAGCGATAAAAACAACAAAATAATGCTCTAAGTCTGTTTACACTAAATAAATTTAATAGAGTGGGGTTAAAATGAGCATTCGCTCGTCTGGTAAAAATTTGAAGAAGCTTTTTTTTGTTGTGTTTTTGATGCATATCGTTATGTGGACTCCCTCCTTACAATTCGTGAGAGGACCTTTAACCTTTTTTTGCTTTTTAAACAAAAAGAACATGTTTTTATGAGACAAATCACAAAGTTGTATGTTTTTTGTTTTAAGTAAGGACTTTTTGTATACGACTGTGATGTCAATGTATAGCTTTTCCTAAAAATATTACTTAAACTATAATTAAATACATGTTTGCACATTAACTCATATAAATAATAATGAACCCCTAAAATAAACTACGTTAAATTCCTAAGAAATCATATATCGTTTTTAATTCACATTGGATTGTATAATACTATAATAATTCAAACTTAATTAACATTTTTTGTCGTTGCGCACCATTTAGTCTAAGATCCAAAAAGGTTGCGACCTTCAGACCTTTACCCATCGCTTTACCAAATAAAAATTGTTTTATATCAAATACAAAATTTAAACAAAGGTATCGACATAGGGTTGCTCAAATGAATTTAATAAGGGCTAAAATTACTTTAGAAAAAAATGTCAATTTTTATTTTATTAATTTACATTACAGTACTTATACAGGCTGTTAGAAATTCAAGGACCACCATTGGGATCTCCGAAACGGTAAGAGATACAGAGTTGGTTTAATTAGGGCAAAATTGCGCATTTTTATGCTTATACAATATTTTGTTTTAAAATTTTCAGCCGTTCCGGAATTATCCAGAAACAACCGAAATTTTGGTTGGAACAGTTTTGATTTTTTTCTGAGTTTATTTAAGGAGATTTTTTAAAATAAATTACACATTATCATTGCCACTTTTTTTGTTTACAGAATAATGCCATTAAATTTAGAATCCGACGTTTCGTCTCTGAGCCCCCATCCTCTACTTTGTTATATTAAATTCGCGGAATATTTAGTTTTTACCTTAATAAATTCGTATTTGAATTCTAAATCTAACGAAATATTATACCTTACATTTATGCGATGTTTCGAACCAAAAAAAACCATCATTTCCTATTTCGCCATTTAAACTTGCTCGCAGGTAGGGTCCGCGCGTTTAGTAAAGAAGCCACCGACGTCATCATTATCTACGCGAAATCTTCTGTAACTCTCTTTCAATCGCGGTTTCGAGGGCTTCGTATCGTTACCTAGGAAGTAGGCATTTTAAAGATTTGATTTAAAAAAATAAATAACATTTTAAATACGGGATGAGGGAATAAGAGGAGATTTTGCGCAGAAAATGATGACGTCGGCGGTCTTTTTACTAAACTGCTTTATTTTAATACTCGTTATTAAATGTACGTTAATTACATTTATACATGTAGCTTGTTATTGAATTATACAGAGTGTTTCTAAACAAATGCGAAAAATTTTAGGAGGTGATTTTACACCAAAAATAAGAAAAGCCTTCATATTAAGTTATTTCCTAAACGTCTTAGTTTTTGAACTAGGTACAAGGAGTTAATTAAAAAAAAATGTTGTTTTTTTATAGTTACTTTCATACCCATTTGGATATTTTTAAAAAAATTTAGAAAACGCACCCTTTGCACCAGAAGACATTTATTGGCATACAAGAAATAAAAAATAATTTGATGAGGGATTTAGGGTAAATATTTTTAAAGAAAAAATGGTACGCTACTCCATTTTTCTAAAATAAAAATCTTTTTTAAATCCTTAATTAGTTTAGAACAAATTTGATCTCTTGACTTTCTTTCGTTTGATGTATGTCTTTTGCGTAAATCAACAGAAACCATTTTTTAGCATAGTTACTTTGTATTCCTAATATATAAAATTCTACATTGAAAATTTACCTTCGCTATTTATCCCTTAATTAGATATGAATTCGACCATGCCGAGAAATAGTTTCTATTTATTTACGCGAAAAACGTACATCAAACAAAAAAAAGTCAAGAGATAAAATATGTTTTAAACTAAACGGGGATTTAAAAACATATTTTTATTTTAGAAAATGCAGTGGAGTACCATTTTCTTCCTTAAAAAATATTTACCTCAAACCCTCATGAACGACACAGGGATAAAATATTTGTTTTCTTGTATGCCAAAAATGTCCTTTGGTGCATCCCCCAATTTTTTAAAACAATCTAAATGGGTATAAAAACTATTATAAAAAAAATATATATTTTTAAAAAATTTTAACACCCCGTAGTTCAAAAACTAAGACGTTTAGGACATAGGTTTATATAAAGTTTTTTTCTTATTCGCTGGCGCAAAATCACATATATGCATTTCCATGTATAAAAAAAAATAATAATAATGAGCAGTAATGAAAAAATATGTAGATGCGTCATGTCTGCGAATACAAACCTTTGGGATACAATCGTGTCTAATTTTTAAAGGCGGAATAGTGAATAATGGCTTTTCGTTCGAAACATCGCGTAACTGTAAAGTGTAAAGGCGGAATAGTGAATGATGGTTTTTCATTCGAAACATCGCGTAACTGTAAGGTGTAATTTGTCGTTGAATTTAGAATTAAAATACGAGTTTATTAAGGTAAAAACCAAATATTCCGCCTATAAAAAAACAAATTTGATGATGACGACTCAAAGATGGAATTTCGGATCTTAAATTTAATGACATTTTTTTATAAAAGACAAAAAGTAGCAATAATAATTTGTCGTTTGTTTTAAAATATTTTTGCAAATAAACTGAGAAAAAAACTTGTTTCACAAAACTTCTGTTTTTTCCGAATAATTTCGGAAGGCTGTAAATTTTAAAATTTTTTGAACGGAATATTTTTAAGCATAAAAATGCGGAACTTTTCCGAAATTTAACCAACTCTGTATCCCTTACCGTTTTTAAAATCTTAATGGTGGCCCTAAAATTTATAACAGCCTGCATATTACGTATTTTTTCTTAAATTAGTTTTTTTTTAGAATTTTTAAATTAAAAAAAACATTACAGTTTTTGGTACATTCTGTATAAATAAAACATAAATATTTTATTAACAAGCATTAGCATGTATTAAAAAAATGGGTTGCAATTATACAGGGTGTGTCAAAAATTTTGAGTTATTTTTTAAAAATGTAATATAGCCTTGATCAGATTTTTTAAGTAACCTCATAGCTTTGTTGAAATACTATATTTGAGATTAAAAGTTTTATCAGGTAACAAATGAGCAAAGATCGTATACTATCTGGTACTAATTGGTATCTTATAAACAACAAGTTATACCGCTAAGATTGAGCAGGAAAAAAGTCATCAAATACTCATCCTTTACTTATGAGCGGCCAAGTTTTGCAAAACAGCGACACCTACAATCTTGTGGGCGTCACATTTAAGAATACCCAAAGCTGACCCCCTTTGGAATATGGTTCTCATATCTGGGCCATGGCGTCCGCCACAATCATTAGCATTCTTGGTTCCTTTCAAAGAAGGGCTGTTTGCCTCATTAATTATCCTTTACTTACAGAAAGGCTTCCTACTGTACCCAATCGTCGGGCTGTGGGGGATTTATCGCTTTTTATAGGTACTTCTTTCTACTACTTTGCTTTGAAGAATTGTCTAGTATAATTCCTTCACTTACGGTTCCCAACAGAGAAACTGGTAGTGCCGCACTTATGCATCCCTATACGATCCATCTGGACAGGCTCCGAACTTCCCACTTTGTTCTTTCTTTTATCCTTAGAGTATCTAGAATGTATGCTCGCGGAGGTCTTTCCATTACCCCTAAATCTTCAAGTATTTAAGTCTCGTGTCAAACTCTCCCTTACCTCGCGACACCAAACAGCAAATACTTACGTTATTATTTCGGCCTTTAGCCTTCGTTTATATATAAGAAAAATGCTGAAAATAGCTTTTTTGCTTGTTCACAGGCGCGCAACTAGGATTTTCATTAATGTTTTATTTAAAAAGTGAGACTCACCAAACATATACCTGATATCATAGAGTAAGGAAATTTTCCTCCGTAGGTACGTTACTTTATGCTGATATGTACTATTGGCCTAAAGAGGAACATTTTGGTAAAGATAATTCTTATTTTGAAACTGCAAAAGTAAATTTTTGGTTAGCACCCCGGAAAATCAAAATTTTAAAGGCAAACTTTCTATTTTTTTTTTGAAAATTTGATTAAATATAATCGACATGTCTTAAATTTATCAAAGTAATTAAATTTTTCAAAAACTCGAGCCGATTAAATTTTTTTCACTCTACAATTTTTTATGGAAAACTTTTAGATGCCTCTAATTACAAAGAAAATAATATATTTTTGAGGAATTTAAAATTTGTCAATAAAATTTTATTAAACCCATAAAAAAACAAGAGAGAGGAGAGGGGGCTAACCAAAAATTTGCTTCTTGTCTCAAATTCCAAAATATTTTTTTGCCAATGTTTTCCGCTTAAGACCAATACCATTCAGTATATATTTAGTGGTGGGTCTTAATTTTTAGATAAAATAATTTGAAAATCCCAATCGCGCCCCTGCTTGTTGGTGAAAAAATGGCCTTTTATGATACAGTTGCGCAGCATTAAATTTAGGGGTCGGCCAGGAGGGGATAATCTCCTCCGGAGCAAAAAATCCCTCCCGAAGCAAATTTGTGGAACCAAAATACATTTGGTGGTCGAATCATAAGTATAAATTTAATGTTAAAGTATACAAGTTGTTTCTTTGGTTTTAAAACTTGAGGACTTGCTTTTCAATTTTTTTGGCAGAAAAACAAGTCTGAATTAAATACTGCATTTGCGTGTATGAAAAATCGTCGTAATATATCCGGTACATGTAAATAAAGTATTAAAGATGAAAAAATATAAACAGCCTAGCTGGTCTTAAAAAACCGGAGTATTTCTAGACTCAAAATTATATAAACTTTTTTACAATTATATATGTAGTATCCGCTCCTAAATTTTCCTAATAATGCTTAAACCCTGTACAAAAATAGTAGCATATGCCGACCAATAAAACCTCATGATAAGCTAAATTACAATTTTTATTATACATACCACTACAATATAAATTTTCCGAACATTTATTTGCTTTCCTTACCATATAGCCAAGCTTAAGTGCATTTCAACATCATTCGCATTATATATTTTGAGTGAAGCACCATAGCCTGCACTTGACCACAAAATAACACACTTGACCTAAATAATTCACACATTTTTCACAGATGTAAATAATATTTCCAAAAATATTTATTTTCGTTTTAAACTGAAATAAAATATATTGACGAATAAATTACTTCCAGAAAATAGCTTGCATTCAACTGGAACCAAGGTGGAAATACATGGTGTCCGCAAACGTAATGTAATAATGATATTAGAGTGACTTAAAATATTCATAAAAACATTTTTTTGCTTGGTTAGGAAGTTATTATTCTTCAAAGTTATGAATTAAAAAATATTAGTGGTATTCTTTGGGCAACTTAATTAATCCATCCTAACGCTTCTTTCCATAGGTTTACGACTATTAAGTAAGATGGATTTTACAGGGTATGTCGTTTTTATTGTTATATCAGTGCATTTATGGCGGAGCTAAACAATAGTTATTTATTATACAAGGAAAAAAGTTCTAGATTTTAGGTCGAGATTTTGTTGACTTCCGACGCGAAGCGGAGTTTATAAGTACTATAAAGTTAAGGGTTCACATTAACACTATTCTTAGTAGGTATGTTTGCTTTTTTTAATGATAAATAAAATTGAGTTTTTATTACCTATAAAATGATTAAATTGTATGCTTTAAAATTGCTGTTTTATGAGGAACGGTAAAATATCTGTACCTTAGAAGCATTTGTGCAAAAATCAAGTGTTTTAAAAAATGTGTTTTATTATTTCAGTACCTCAAAAGCAGTTGGACTAACGCCCACTTTTTAAAATTTTACAGGACGGCGAAAATTTTCAAGCCCTTAAAATTCTAATGTAAACTCAGGGGCGGTCATAGGGGCCATGGGGCCATGGGGGCCATGTCCCCCCTTTGCCACATCCTTTGTATTTCAAACATATGTAATGGCAACTATGGGAATTTTGGTCATTTAATGATGATATGCCTCCCCCTTATGGCTGATCCGAGGGATGAGGATGATCATGGAATTGAAAAGTGGAAGTCGGACACTCTTTTTATTTACTTTTCAAATATGTGGGAGTTTTTTTAAATTTTATTAATTAAAGAATGAAAGAACAATAAAAAAGAATAGGTGAGTGGACCTTTTTCTTGTTTTTTTGCTCTTCAAAAAATTTGAACATTTTTTTCTTTCTAGGGGCGCCAATATTTTTGTTTTTTGGCACCTCACAACTTTTTCTCGGCCTACGGCCCCTTTTGTTTCTTTCTAGGGGCGCCAAGATTTTTGTCTTTTGGCATCTCACACACTTTTTCTCGGCCTATGAGCCCCCTCAGAAAGTCGATATGACCGCCCCTGTGTGAACTAAACCCTTAAAACTTAATAAAATGAAATAATAAAGTAAATAATATAACACATTTCTTAAAAAAGTGGACTTCAGCCCAAATGCTTTTGAGGTACGGATATAATGACTAAAATAAAGCATACATTTTTAAAGTACAATTATAAAGAAAATAAATGGTAAAAGTTAAATGTCAAAATTGTTACCTCTATCAAAAAGGCAAACATTTACAAAAATAATTAATAGTTTAAAAAAACTAAAAACACGCTTTTATATGCAACCGAACTAAAAATTAGAAAATAATTTTTCATTAAAAAAATATTGTCATTTCATAGTAAAAAGCGTGGGGTGCATTTTACTATTTTTTCATAACTTTTCCATCATAGATATTTGCAAATATAATAATTATAACATTTAATATATTTATCACCCCACGCTTTTTACTATGAAATGACAATATTTTTTTAATGAAAAATTATTTTCTAATTTTTAGTTCGGTTGCATATAAAAGCGTGTTTTTAGTTTTTTAAACTATTAATTATTTTTAATTTTTTAGTTTCTGCTACTCTTGACAAAATGGCGAAACATTTTTTAATGAACAAGAGTGGCAAATTTTAAAATTTTTCCAACAGATTGCAACTCACTAAAAAATTTCTTCTTCATTAAGTAGCAAAGTTTGAAATTTTGCCAACAGATGGCAATCCAGGCAATGTTTGGACCGTTGCCAATATATTGCAACCCACTAAAAAATTTCTTCTTCATTTAATAGCAAAGTTTGAAATGTTGCCAACAGATGGCAACCTAGGTGTTGTTTTTATAATATAATGGAATTTTTTCCTGGCGATCCAAAAAAGATAACGGGATACTGTTTGCAGATTATTGCATTGTCATGTTTCCTTAATACGTGTGCAAAGTTTCAAAGAAATCGAATAGCTGGAAGTTGGTTAAAATTAGGCTCAAAGATTCCGTTACATAGCCAGATAGTTACAACCCAAGTTAATAAAAAAGCGTGTTAACGGCATTTATTAACTGTTATTGTTCATAAAAATTGAACACCAATGGTGCAACTAACCCAATTGTGTAAAGAACTTATTAATTTTTATTGTTCATAAAAATTGAACACCAATGGTGCAACTAACCAAATTGTGTAAAAACTAAAAAATTTCTTCTTCATTTAATAGCAAAGTTTGAAATGTTGCCAACAGATGGCATCCTAGGTGTTGTTTTTATAATATAATGGAATTTTTTTCCTGGCGATTCAAAAAAGATAACGGGATACTGTTTTTAAATTATTGCATCTTCATCGGTCCTTGACACGTGTGCAAAGTTTCAAAGAAATCGAATAGCTGGAAGTTGGTTAAAATTAGGCTCAAAGATTCCGTTACATAGATAGATAGTTACAACCCAAGTTAATAAAAGCGTGTTAAAAAAATCGACTCATTCTGTATAATCCTAACTTACTGAACAGTCGTTTATCTATATAAAGTAGCATGAGTTGATAAAGTTGCCTAGATATTGGTAACTATAGCAACCGTTTAAAAGTAATAAATTAAATATATATTTTTTATTTTAATTGAAGGTCCAATAACTCTTTAACGAAGCACGATACAACTTTTTTATATGTATGTATAAAGCATTAGTATTAGTTAACAAACTTGCCCAAATATTGGTAAGTATGGCAACCGTTCAAAAGTTATAAATTATTTTTTTGTTATTTTAACTTAAAGGTCCAATAACTTTCCAACGAAGCACGATGGAACTTTTTTAATTTGTATGTATAAAGCATGAGTATAAGTTGATAAAGTTGCCCAACCATTGGTACAATGGCAATCATTTAAAAGTAATAAATTAAATATTTCTTAAAATAACTTAAAGGGTCCAATAACTCTCCAACGAAGCACGATACAATTTTTTTATATGTATGTATAAAGCATTAGTATTATTTAACAAAGTTGCCCAAATATTGGTAAGTATGGCAACCGTTCAAAAGTAATAAATTTATTTTTTTATTATAACTTAAAGTTCAAATAGCTCTCCAACAAAGAATAGAACTTTTTTATATGTGTTTATAAAGCATTAGTATGAGTTGACAAAGTTTCCCAAATATTGGTAAATATAACAGCCGTTCAAAAAAAAAAAATAAATAAAATATTTTTTTTATTATAGCTTAGGGGTCAAAAACTCCCGAACGAAGAACGATATATATGTATAAAGCATTAGTATAAGCAAAGACAATTGAAACTATAATTGTCTTTGGTATAAGTTAATAAAGTTGCCCACATAGTGGTAAGTATAAGGACCGTTTATAAGTAATAAATTGATTTTTTTAATTTAAATTGGAAGATCCAATTACTCCCCACAAAGCACGATATTTTTTTTTCATGTATACTATAGTACTTACGTTATTTCGGCTCACGCTCAGACCTATCATTTACCACACGATCTTTGCGGACCCCCTGTATAATGTTGATATTAAACATTAGTTTTTATTCTTTTTACCTTATCTTACTTAATTTTAAGTCGGTTGTTTGAATGATGGTACCTTCTCAAAATAGAAACTCAGCTCAGCCAAAAAATATGCCACACCTCTTATCGCGGTTAAGTATGCTGAATTTCTTACTTTAAATAAGATCATTTACCTGTCTGTTTCGAAGTTAAAAATACTTTATACATATCAAAAAATGGTTTTAGTTTTTAGACTTATTTGCTTTTTGTTAAAATGTATTTTGATCAAATTGTAAAAGATGTTGGGAATTAAACTGTCAAGCATTTTCGTTGTATTTGTGTACAAGGTTTTAGTTATATTTTGCCACTCATATTCCAAACTAAATATAAGAAAAAAAAACGTCTTGTATAAAAGGTTCATAGAGTTACATCTATTATTGTATAATATCACTATAAAATGGTCTTTTAAAGAGCTATCTTTAATAGTCCCGAAATATTATTACCATTTAAATCTGAACAATAGCAGATGTAATTTTCATTATTATATGTATATCTAGTTTATACTTTGGGCACTTTATATTGAAAAAAATGCCTAGTAAGTAACTATGGTTACTGATTTTTTAATCAATGAAATGCATTTTTTGTTTATGTGTATTTCTCAATTTTAAGTGCCCATAGTATAAGTGCCGTAGAGGTAGGTATAAAGGAAATTGTATTCAGATTCAGATTCATATTTTTATTGACTACGTTTTGCAGAAATACAATTGTAGCTAGTCATACAGTATATATAAATCTTATAAGAGATATCTAATATGTATAATGTATATAACATAAAAACATAAAACATAAAATAAGTAAAAAAGGGATTGACAAATATAGTACAAAAAAAGATGTATACATATATATATATATATATATATATATATATATATATATATATATATATATATATATATATATATATATATATATATATATATATATATATATATATATATATATATATATATATATATATATATATTAGTACAGAAATAACAAATCTTTATATTCATTAAAATATGCAACAAATCAATACATTAAAAGAACAACAAAACGATTTTAAAATCTCATCAAGCCTTCCAGACCTGCACATCCACTAGAGAGTGTCTGCTCGTACTCACCCACCAAATAAAATGAGTTTTGTATAAAAAAAAATTTAAGGTGTAATTTAAATTTGGAAAAATCTAATTCTTTTATTGCTTCCGGCAAAATGTTGTACAGATTGACATTAAGGGAGTTTTTAAATGCTTTGTTTAATCTATATCTATGCGGTCTAATTAAGTGTGCACTTCGTGTCTCGTAATAATGATAAAAAGAATTCAATTCAAAACTATTAATATTACGATGTACTTCCAAAAGTTGATAAAATATATATAACGATGGTAATGTCATTATTCGAAGCCTTCCGAAATAGGTCTTGCAGTGGTCTATATAGCCCGCACCAGCGATCACACGAACAACCTTCTTTTGTAACCTAAATACCGACACAAAATCTGAGGCATTACCCCACATATGAACCCCATATGACAAGTGACAGTGAAAGAGTGAGTGATAAACGGTCGAAAGAGCAGAATCACCAACTACAGCCCTCAATCTCCTTATTACGAGAATTATAGAGGACAACCTGCTTTTTAGAGCCGCGATATGCGCGCTGCAATTAAGTTTGCTATTATAGTCAAGCCCAGTAGCTTGACACTGTTTTCTTGTGTCAAGCTCGATTTATTCGAAAAATAATTTCCTGAGTTTTATCCATGTTAAGTTTGAAGTTATTTTCGGTGAACCAGGTCTCTACTTTATCCTTTATTTGTGTCGTATTTATTTTTAAGTTTACAAAAAAAAATCATCTTTTTTATAACAATTTGCGATATTAGCAAAAATACTGGTACTTTACTCTTGAGCAAAAATTACATTTTTGGCCAAACCTCGTACATAACTGACACAATTTGATATCTGATGATTGCATTTTAGGTTTTGGACCATGCAGAACTTTTTATAAAGAATAACTTTTTTCGTAAAATTAATACTAAAAAAGTTTCCCATATGCCGGCAACTTACGTAGACATACTGTATTCCCAATGGAAAGTTATAATCCGATATTTAATGCAGTTTTGAACTACGACATATCGTTGTAGTGTTTAAAATAAAGAGCATAGTTGGCTATGACATTTTCAAAAAGGCATTGTAACGCTGTAAATTTGTATAGTGATGAGGCATAGCATGCTTAGTATGAAACGCATCACTTGCAGGCATCAAATAAAAAAATAATACAAACAAAAGTGTTAAAGCTGTAACTTAATTTTTTTAAGGATTTAGTTCATTCAAAGTAAGGTTTAAAAAAATGACAGGCGTTTTCGATGAGCATAAGTACCTGCCAGGCCGAACTGAAAGGTGTGGCTGATTTGGATGGCCATATTTCCAAAACTAATAAAGTTAGATGTACCTAATTACTGTTTACTTAAATCTCTTTTAAAGATCGTTTTAACGGTGATACTAATGATAATATAAAGGGGGAAAAAAGTTTTTTTTTTAATAAGGCACCCTGTATATTATATTACCATTAAAAAATGCTAAAATAAGCTTTAAGAAAATACCACATTAGGTGCATCTAACTTTATTAGTTCTGGAAATATGGCCATCCAAATCAGCCACACCTTCAGTTCACCTGGCAGGTACTTGTGCTTATTGAAAACTCCTGTCAAATTTTTTCAAACCTTACTATGAATGAACTTTTGAGCGAGCATGGTGTAGAGACTAACATATCAGCCTCTCACCGCAGCGATCCGGGTTCGAATCTCGGTTCCTTCCACGGATTTTTAATAGCTCGTCACCTCACAGATGGTAATGGCAAAGCCTCTGTGTAGTATTCTGCCAATTCTAGGTAGTAATTTTTAAAAAAATAACGTCCGTGGTGGCACTACCGCGTTGTCTAAAAGGTGCTGTAAAATGCAAAACTGTATGTTTCAGTGCTTGGATAACGTTGACGGAACAGGGTAAAAATGGGTTAAACATCCAATAACCCGGCACTCATGGTACTTTGGTATTTAGGCATAAGCCTTCGTGAGATGTCACAAAGATAAAAAAATTTAAAGTTTACAACTCCAAGTTTTTGTGTTTTATTATTTTTTTAAACTTTTAAAAATATACAGGGTGATGATGTGTACGGCTGATGCCTTGCAGGTAATGATTTTCGTACTTAGCATGCAATGACTCATCACTATACAAATTTCTAGCCTTACAGGTCTAACGTTACTTAAAGGGTTCACTAGCTTTGGGACTATAATGATGTAAATCAAGATATACTTTAAATAAAAAAATACCGTAATTTTGATATAAAATTGCGTGTTTTTCGAGTTAGCTGTAAAACCGATCACAGGGAAAAATATATTTTTGGAAATAAACGGTTTTTTGAAAATATCTACTTATCCGTGATTTTTTTAAAAGGAATAAAATGCTGTTTAAAGTTAGTTCTAAAAATTTTTAATTCTTTTAAATTTACCCATTTTTGTAAATGCAGCGGTTTTTAAGATTTCTGTACTAAACATCAAAAAACTAACCCTATATAATAGATTTTTTGTAATAAGTATACAGAACAGTAAAATTAAAGTACATTTTTGTTATGCACAAAAAATCTTCAGCTTAAGTTTTAGATGCCTTACATAATATAGGGAAAAAATAGTTTTCTTAAAAATAAGGACCCTAAAAGAAAAAGATCTGAATACATTTGAAATAATGTTCTTATGCATATAATAAACAAATCATTAAAACAAAAACAATTAAAGGCATTAAGAGGACGGAATTAGGATTTTCAAAAATTTTGGAAATGCAGGGTTGGATAAGTACTAGCAAATTTGTGAAAAAATTAGTATAAAGTTTAATTTATTATCGTGCCAAATATAACAAAGTTATCCAGAATTATTTAATTTACATTTAGTTTCGCTGAATCTGGAAAATCAAGTAGATACATATTTATTTTACAACAAATATACCTACATTATACTTACTTAATAAACTGAAGACGTTAAGCCTGAAAATAATTAACTTAAAAAACAAATATACCTACATTATACTGACTTAATAAACTCAAGACGTTAAGCCTGAAAATAATTAACTTTTATTTCCAGACACAAATTTCCAGAAATCTAATCCCAATATTTATTTTGACACGTTTGATGCTTCACCTTGACACAATTTTAATCCAAACGGATGTAGACAAACTTAATATTAGATTTGATGCATTTGCCGAAATATATTACTATAATTATCTTTTTGACATTTTATAAAGCAATAAGGTCAACTATATTGTTAAAGTATTTTTATTAGCTAAAAACCTGGACTTAATTTTTGTATTCTTAAAAAATCTTATAATGTAGTGCAGAACCTGTTTTAAACAAATATTTGGTCCTTAAGAGCTTAGTTGTACTGACCAAATAATGTCAAAGTTGCAATAAATTATTTTACAATACCTTAGAAAACAAATTCCTCCCACTAATTTTACCGGCATTTAAACATGGATTCAAATACTCCAACTTTGCATTCATTTCAGGGAAACCATTTGTATAACCACATTTAACTCTCTAATAGGCTACTAAATTTAAAGTAGCAGCTTTGTAAAGTAAAATTGTTATAAACATATAGGTGTTTACCGTAAATATTAGAGAAATATTGCAAGTTGCCTTATTAAGCTCGGGTATTATTAATACCGGCCTTATTTAAAAAGTTCTTGTACCCATAATTTAGAGTTATTGCAAATCCTGTCGACATTGTCATTAACCTAAAAAATTGGAATTTTTTAGTATATTTTCTTTATTGTTTTGTGTTGTAGGGTTTTGTATTAAACAATTACAGAAATACATTTAAATAAGCAAGGTTGTAGGTATTTTTCTTCCAAAAACTTTTAGATTTTGTGGTCGGCAGCCGTTCGGTTATACGAACAGTTCCGAAGTTAAAATAAGACATGACCCAAAACCGACATAAACAAAGCCAGGTACTATCCTTCTTAAGGGGGTCCTTATCCCACCATGCATTTGCGCAAGCTCAGATGTCAAAATAAGGCCGGTATTATTAGTGCCTGGCCTTATTGCACTGTGCAATAATTCTCTATTGTCCTAACTATTGCGGCAAGTATATTGTAAGAAACATTTGATAGTAAATATGCGCAGGTTTAGGTATAATAAATTATATATATAAAAAAATATGTTTAACGGTTTTATTGTAGATACTAAAGCTAAAAAATAATTAGGTAAATTTTAGCAACGCAGATTGCACCAATCTTGTTACTAATCTGGGGTATTGATCAGACAAATAATAGATTCGTTGATGGGTTTATTGTATCCAAAGTAAATATTATGCTAATTATGAAATTTTATGCGCCCAACGATTTTTTAATTTTCCTGATCAATACCCCAGATTGATGAGAAGGTTGGTGCGATCTGGTAGCTACAACTTACCGAATTATTTTTTAGCTTACCATAAAACTGCTTACCTAGCATGTTTTTTAAATATAATTTATTTACAAGTTTTTAGTTTTGTTGTAGTTAATACTTCTCATTCTATTGAGTTTATTTATTTCAGAATGAGCTCCATTCTACTAATCAAGCACTATCATTAGATACCCACATTAAGGTAGTTGTTAAGTAATCCGCCATTTTGTATCGCCGGCTATTTTGGATTAATAATCAATCATCAAAAATGTATTATATTTTACGACGTTCGGTCGAGTTTACCTTCGGCAACTTTCGTTTTTCTGTCTGTCAAGCCTAACTTGATGGAGTGTCGTAGCTGATTTTGTGGAGATGCGCATCGACTTGCTTGATTTGATCGAGAGTTTCGTGATCCCTCTGCAGGTATCGTGAAAGTAATAAAAGGAAAATTATCTTATTCGGTAACAACACGAACACAAAGTCAATTTTGGTTTAAAAATAAAATAAAATAAAAATCACGTGAAATTGGGGGATTGAGGGGAGGGGGAATTGAAGCAAATCTCACCAGCGGGGGAGGGAGGGGGTAAAAAAACGCCTCACGTAATTTATGGAAGTCCCCTAATTTATTTAGGAACATGGTATTTTTTGGTGTCTATTTTTTTTTCTTATAAGATATTTTTAGATTTTTATACTGAGACTTTAATTATTAAAACTTTACTAATAACTTAACTACAAAAAATATAATTCTACGTAATAAAGGAACAATAGAATATCAAATAATTTGTCCCGAATCGGAAACATTAAAACGTTTACACTTTGTTTTTTTTTCTACACCTAAAATTTTTAAAAATTGTATGTGTCACCTTGGTATATTAATATCTGTAGAAAAAAATAGTGTGCAACTCGCACGAAATTATCTTTTCCCTCTCGTATGACCAACCACTTACCGCACTCGCCTGCGCCTCGTGTTGCAAATATTATACTCGTGGGGAATAATTAAAGTTCCGTGTTTGTCCCATAATATACTCTAATGCCCAAAAGGTTGTTTTTTTTTAATTACTATAAGATGCTCCTAACTACAAAAAAAAATGAACACCAAACTTTATAATAAGTAGAAATCCTTTTATGCCTTTTTGATCGATACCTGGGATGTGTGGATCTCTTTTTATTTTTAGAAATTTTCCTTATCGATTTGTTTCCCATAAAAAGGTCTTATAAGGACCAGAATAATTAATAATCCTATTTTAAAAGGTATCAAAACTTTAACCAGAAATTAAGATTTAAATAATAAATTATTTATTTTTATTTTTTAGTAAAAAGTAAAAAAATGTAACTACATATTAACAGAAATGAAAGAGTTTAATCTTATTTTATAACGATTTTTTCCCTATTGGTAGGGTACTATTAAGTAATTAATACTTTAAGGTCAGTAAATTAAAAAATATCTAAAACTATTACAAAATAAATTATGTAAAACATTTTTTTTAAGTTAAACGATTATATTGTACTAAAAGCTAGAACATAAGTCCTTGTTACAACGCACCAATCTTCTTATCAATTTAGGACAGATAAATATTAAAGTCGTTGGGCACTTGACATTGTGCAATCTGGTAGCTAGGACTTACCGAATTAACAAGCAATTTTATATTGAAGTAGTAGGAAATTTATATTGAGCTCTATTCTATCAGCCAAGCCATTTTATTTGATACCCATATTGGGGTAGTTGTGGAAAAAAATATGTAATAAGACATTTCGTGGCGGCGGCCATTTTGATTTGATTTTTACATAGTGGGCTCTATTTTACCACTTAAACCCTTTCATTTGATACCTCCATTGAGTTAGTTGTGCAAAAAATATGTAAACCGCCATTCTGTGGCCGTGGCCATCGTGGATTTATTTTTTTATAGTGGGCTCTACCATTTAGCCCCTTTATTTGATACCCCTATTAAGGTTGTAGTAAAGTAATATGTATAATCCGCCATTTTGTATCAGCGACCATCTTGGATTTATAATCGTTAAAAATGAACTATATTGTATTATCATCAAGATAAAGAGTGTGTACCAAATTTCAGATCGATCAGCCCTCAAGAAGGGGATCAAATTCTAATTACTAGATTTGACCCAAATAAAAAATAATAGCCTAATAACAAATAAACAGGTGAAGTTAAGTAAAACCGTTTAAAAAGCTATATTTTTGCAAAAAATATAAAAGCGCCTTCCTACTATTTTTTTAATAAGGAAAATGTTGTCGCAATTGTTAAAAACGAAAAATGCGAGAGAAATTGCTGCCAGTTTTATTATTGTTTATGCGTACTGTACGTGTTTACGAGTGGCAATTTGTATTCTAATTTGCAAAGTTATTCGTGTTTTGTTTCTTTAAGAAAAAAGGCACGTATTTTAATTTAAATTTGAGTCCACATATTTTTGTTTATATTAAACTCTAGCTTACTAAATATAAAGAAATTTAAAAAAGTATAAAGTAATAACTTTTCTTCAAATACCATTTCCATTAAGCTTCTGACAAAAATGTTATATTTTTTTAATTACTAAATATAAGGTGCTGCTAGAAAAAATGAACACCAAACTTTATACATAAATAGAAATCCTTTTAATTGATGCCTGGGATGTGTGGATCTATTTTTATTTTGCGAAAATTTCCTCGTAGATTTGTTTCTGATATAAAGCTCTTATAATTTTGTCAAGGTCCAAAATGAATAATGATACCATTTTAAAAAGCACCAAAACTAATAAAAATATTAGAATAGTTTCTCTTGTTTTCCCTAAATTCATACGCTTTTTATTTTTGCAATTATTTATTATTGTTTTTGTCCTAATTTTTCTTTTTAGAAAACAAGTAGATAAAAGAAATAAACAAATATATTTTCTTTTAATTCCTATCTTTTTAATAATTATGTTATCAAGACAATTAAAAATAATGATAATATTATAGAAAGGTGAAGCTATTACTTTGGCGTAACCGTTGTTTGTCCTTAAGCGGGGTATCCACGGTCATGCAAACCTGAAACGCACTTGCATGAAAGCAAATGTCAAATGAAGCCTTTCAGATGTACCTGTCAGTTCTGCGTCACTTTTGGCAGCTGGTGGCGTGATCACCTTAAACATAAGCGTGATTCAGCAAAAAGGTTTAATTTTTTTATTTTTGTCAATGTATTAATTACTTTTAACTTTCCAAAAGCATGGATAACCTTGGTACATATCTATAAAATCACGCAATACATCTTCCTGGCGCCAAAGAGCCATTTTGTTAACTCAAAACCCACAATATAACCCCGTAAACGACGTCCCTAAACTGAAACGTTAACTGACGTGTCCTTCACATGCACAAGTTTGCACGACGCGCGCCACGAAAAATCAAACTCAGACAGCGAGTCGCATGTTAAGCCAGATGTGGCAGTTTTTTAAATACACACGGTCAAATTCGCGCGCGAGATTTGACTTTTTTGACAGATGTGACAGTTTTGCATGACCGTGTATAGCCCGGTTTAGATCTTGGAATAGGGCCGGTATAACCCATGCACTGAAGCCGCTCAACTTATTGTGCTTGTGTCTTTTAAAGTCTGGGTGATGTCAGCTAGACGGTACGTGCAGGTAAGGGTTTAAATAGGTTTAGGCGTAAATTAAAAAATGTTTGATGTCACATCAGGGGGACGGGGTTCTAAAAGTGTGACAACCTGTAACTAGGAAAAAATCGTTTGATGTAATTTATGGATGGCCCCTTACTCGAGTGCAAGAAAATTGTAATAAATTTTTTACACAATAGATCAGCATAAGTTAATAAATGTAAACTATATTTGTAAAATACAACATCGTCATTGTCATTAGGAATGCATAGTTTTGGTCTAAAATATTTTAATAATAATTAAAAAGTTTTTAGTTTGCAAGCCCTATGTGACCAGAAAAAAATCTACATAATCATCAATCTGATATATCACGTTCAAATTACTCTATTTTTAATATTTAAAAAATCGATAAAAGTATTTCTAACATTTTTTTTACAATTCGCCTACTGTTAACACCTGTATTAAAGCCCTTATTTAAAGTGTTTCCAATGTACCTATTTGGCCCCCAAAGCTTTCTTATATAGATTTCGGTAGCGCTAGTCGAGACAAAACGCGAATATATCAAAGAAGTGGCCATCGTAATATTAAAATAGAAAAAACAAACATTTTATTGCAAAAATAGTCTATAGAACATCAGTAGGTAATTGCCAAATGCTTTTATTATTTATTTTGTTTTATTATACTGAAAATGGTAATTTGCAGACTTTTTTCTAATTTTTTTATTATTTTGGAATTATTACCCACTTTACCTCTGTGACTGGCCGACTTAGTGGCCCCAAGGAAAAATAAATATACAGACTGTCTACGGATGGGAATTACAAGAAGACAAAATATTTCATTTTTCGAAAAAATCTCTTTGCAAAGAGAACTTGTTCATTTTGGATATGGGTTTCTGCAAAAACTGTACAGGGTGTTTTTTTTAATTGGGATTAACAAGTATAGGTTAAACGGTAAAAGATACAAAAAACTAACATACGTGTTCCATTTTCTTTTTAGTGTTTGGTTTAAAGGTGCAATCAGAACCACGCTAAATTGTTAAGTTTAGATTTAGAAGATACAGGATAATTTTCCAAATTCGTCGATTTTTATTATGTTTAATTACTCGGACATTTAAGAAGATAAAAAACTTTAAAAAAGTTTAATACATTTTTACGTACAATGCAGTGGCGTACCTAAAGTAAATATAAATGTTTTAATTTTTCGAGATGTTAACAATAATTGCATTTTTTTGCGCAAACATATACTGCTTGAGCTAGCAGTTTTGGTACATCGGCGAGTAAGAAAAATAACAAAACAAGCAGTATTAGTCACGCATGTTTACATGCCAGGGTTTACTTAGATTTTCTCTTTTCCTCACATTGCCTGTGTGTTACGTTATTTAGCTAAACCTGTATAACTTATTATTTAATAAAATATTTATAACCAAAAAGTAAAAAAAAATAGTTGGCCATGCATTAAATCAATATTCATGTATTGTTTAAAGGGGTATGTATATTAAAAATTAAATTTGACAAGATTACTAAAACACTTGGGGGCGTCCATAAATTACGCGAGACATTTGGGGGTCGGGGGAGGGTTTGAGGTGAATCTCACCATGGGCGGAGGGGAGTCTGTGCAAATATCACGTAATTTTTCTGCAACTAGGAACAGAAAAAGTTTACTAATTTTGGGGTAGGAAAAGGTGATGCAGTGTTACTTTTGGGTGGAGGACTTTTTATCTCTTCAAAATTATTTTGGCTACAAAATAAATTTTGGTTTGAGAAATGGTACCTTTTTGCATTCCCATAAATCTTACTTAGGGTTTTGGTGGAGGGGTTAAAGAAAATCTCACCAAATCCTACCAGGGAAGCGGGAGTTTAAAAATGTGAAAAAACGCTTCTCGTAATTTATGGACACCCCCTTATTAATCACCCTTTGGAAAAATAAATTGAATCAGTAAAAAGGGATGGGAGCTAGTTGATGCTGTTAGAGAAAAAAATAATCAACAGGGATTCTTGTGTAATACTTTTTAACTAAAATAATAATTTTCTTATATTAAATTTTCGGTTAGAAAGGCCTCTTTTTAGCTATAATAATGAGCTACCCTGCATGCATTTAAAAAAATGACTTAAGATCATAAATACTACGATGTTGCAAATTTTAAACGACTCTGTAGAGAAAATAAAAAACAAAAGACTGTCACCACTTTTTTTTTCCATGATTACTTGATTTAAAATTTGACATTTTATATTAAATTACTGCATGCTCTACAAAAATAAACTTTAAAAGCCTTACTGCTTTTAGATTTTCGGTTTTTCGATTAAATTACTGAACACAGAAAAGCATTTATAAAGTCGGCCTTTTTTGAATATTTTTTTGTTACTTTTAGCTTTTGATGTTATTTGTTTTTTTGTTATGCCGAGAGTGGTTTTCATCCTTTAAGTTATTGTTATAAGTAGGTGTCAAAATATAAATGAAAACGTTCTGTTTTTAAAATATTTAACTTCTTAAAATTATATAAATATTTAAAAAAGCCATAAAGAATATTCATATCCCAAGCAGATGCCCCGAATATGCGCCAACTCATATTCCCTGACTAATATTCCTAGCATTATTTAAGTATATATTCGCTTATGCCTCTAAGTTATTTTCCGCATATCTGTAAAGGAATATTCGTTGCACATTCCAGGTATATGCGATATGACCTAAAAAAATCGTTGTTTTATAAATAAAAGAAATATTCATCCTATATATAATTTTTTTCGCCGCATATTGGTTACGCATTAACGGTAATGGTTATGACATCTCTCCGTCCAAATTTCTGTTTTTTTTTAAATACTTAAAGTTCCCGCGGAAACCTACGCCCAATCATCACAACAACCTATCCTCTTAACCAATCAGGCGTTGGGATGCACCTGGCGCGGCGTGGCGTGGCGTGGCGTCACATAGGTAAGTTCCAATATACAATATACATCTTTTTAATCTTTTAGCTATAAGTATTAACCGATCACATGACCTTAAATTAAAATATCTATAAAGGGGTCATGTGATCTGTCAATATTTTGAGCTATAAGATGTAATATTGGAACTTAGTATTGAACTTGAAGAGAACATAACCTCAGTTTTGGTTTGTGTGTTTTTGTGCATTTGATTGTTGGTTTTTTATTATTGCGGTGCTGTGCAATAGCATTCTTGTGGAAGCTGAAAGTGTGATTTCGGTTGTTTTACTAGATTTCCAGAGTATAGTTATACATGAAGCAAAAGACAATTAACCAACTATATAAGACATAAGGTAATTATAAGTATTATAAAATAAAATGTAAAACTTATCTGGATTTTTATATATGTTTTTAGAATTTAAGCATCAAGTTCTAACAAAATTGAACATTATTGTGGCTAAATTAATATAACAAGAGAACAGAAAATTCTTGTGAGGACGAGATCGTACAAAAAATTAAAAGATGGCTTGCTAAAGCAAAGGAAAAAATGAATAATGGAACTAAAAGAAAAAAACAGTAAGCTATTTTTTTCTAAACTGTTGTTGCCTTTAACTATGACATTAAATAAAAACCACTTTGCACTAAAAGTTAAAAAAACTGCTTGGTCAAGTGCAAAGCTTTTTCATATAGTAATAATATTAAGGGTAATTTTCTAGAAACCTGCGGCAACTCCGATTTTGACGAAATTTGGTATACGGGGGTTTTTGAGGCGCTGATCACGAATCTAAAAGAATTTTTTGGCGGAAACGTTTCGTTCTTAAGATATTCATCATCAGACTTGAATTTTAAACTAATCCTATTTTTACAATATTCCCCTTCTTTGCACACAATTCTTGATTTAAAGCTAAAGTGGCACACAATATTTGATTTTTACCGTTTAAAACCCCATTTTTTACGTATTTTACATTATTTTTGCATTAAATTGCATAATTATTTTGAATCATTTCAATCCCAGTGTGCCATGAAGCCCTATGTGTATGTATGGTTGCCGCATTATCAAAGAACAGCCACGCAATTTAATTCAAAAATAATGTAAGAAACGTAGAAAAACGGGGTTTTAAAAGGTGAAAATCAAATATTGTGTGACACTTTAGCTTTAAATCAAGAATTGTGTGCAAAAAGAAGGGGAAATATAGTGAAAATAAGCTTAGTTCAAATTTGAACTTTGATGATGAATATCTCGAGAACGAAACGTTTCCGCCAAAAAATATTTCAGATTCGTGATCAGCACCCCAAAAACCCCCGTATCCCAAATTTCGTTAAAATCGGAGTGGCCGCAGGTTTCTAGAAAATTACCATATTAAGTTTTATTATTGTAGGTAGTGGATCATATAAATTCTTTTCGATTAATGTGGTTGTAATCTAGTTGTTTTTTAGGTTCTCTCAAAATAATAGAGAATCCCTGAAGGGGCCCACCACTGATGCCGATTTTTTTTTTTAATGTGGGTACTATATTATACTTATGTATTATGTATGTAATACAATAATTATGTTTCATACACGTTTGATGTTTTTTTTTAGTGAACAAAATGGAAAATAACTGTAAAGTACAACAATAAATAGTATGGTAATTTTCTAGAAACCTGCGGCAACTCCGATTTTGACTAAACGGTAAAAGTTAAAAAAACTCGTTCATTTCCTTTTTTTTAGTTATTTATTTATTGGCGCAATCATATCCACGCTAACATAATTGGTTTTAAAGATACAGTGTAATTTTTAAAATTACCCCCCCCTCCCATGGTAAGATTAACTTCGACCCCTTCCCTCCCTAAATGTCTCGCGTTATTTATGGACACTCCCCAATTGTTTTAGTATTTATGGAAATTGGATTTTTAATATACATACCCTTTAAGCAATAAATGAATAGTGATTTAATCCATGGCGAATTATTTTTTATTTTTTTGGGTATTTTACCCGCATAAAACAAAGCAAGGCACTCCTGGGCATAACAAAAAAAAAAACAAATGAACATCAAAAAGCTAAAAAATTAATAAATAAAAAAAAGTTTATTCTTTTTAGAAAACAACCTGTATTTTTTTATTTAGAATATGGACTTTTCTACAATACTTTTAACTAAAATATTGATTGTGATGTATTAAACTGCTTGTAAAAAAAAATTTTTAGCTATTACAGTTAGCCACCCTTGATTTATTTAAAAAACTGACTTAGGACCATAAATATGATTTTGCATACATACCAAATTTTACTTTAATATCTTAAAAAACAAAAAAGCCATAGGGGTGAGCCAGCGGCTAGGGTCACCTAGTATAAAATGCAAAAATAGGAACATTTTTCTTATAAAATTCTGTTGAAAAATTCTTTGTTTCCGAAATACAGGGTGTTAAATTTTTAGAAAAAATGCCTTTTTTATCATAACTTTTCTACCACTCCAGATATTTCCACAAAATTTGGTACACTTCTTTTAACAATTTCAATACATTTTTTATTATACTATAAGTCTTTTTTTTTTAATTTAACCAGTGTCGTCCGAACAAGATTTGTATTGATTTAAAAAAATGTTACGCCACTGCTTTTTCCTCGAGTCAATATGATGACTTTATATTCTAGGGTTATAAAGTACCCGTTGGGAGCTTTTAAATGATGTACCACAAACCCCTTTTCATTTAAATTTTTTTTCCAAGATGGCACCCACAGCCATCTTGATTTAAAGAGATAAGAAAAGGAGAATCAATCTCTGGCACCATTTGAACCACGTTTTACGGGTCTAGAAGTCATGCGCACAAAGAAAATTGGCACTATTTGTGCAATGTGCATACCACAAAATCCCGCTGGGTTTAGTTGACAGCTGAGCTAAGTAAAGTTGGTAAAATATTTACTTGATAATATCAAACCCCACAGAAAGGTATTACATTGGAAGCGCGTAATCGCTATTTTATTTCCGAATAGTTTAATTTAAACCGATAATTCCTAGTAGAATCATATTGTTACACAAAAATGAAATCAAAATTTAACATTGCTAAGCGGTGGCTTAACATACAGCTGTGGAAACTAACTGGCAGGCATAGTAAATATTCATGGTGGGATGTGTGTTGCTCCCATCGTTTAAGGTTGATAGAGACAAGGTGGCCCAACTTTTTATTTGATAGCCGATATATGTGACGTCAAGCGTGTCATTTTTAAAAAATGTCGTTATTTCTTTATTGTTTTGTAAAAATCGTGTTAATCGTGTTTATATTTGTGAGTAAATAGTGGATTAAAAAGACTTTAACCATTGTATAAAGAATATATTAAATTTTAAATTGGTTAAAAAAGGCCTTCCATGATGTCACACTATCAGCTGTTTAGTGTCATAGCAAAGTTGGGCCACCTTGTCTCTATCAACCTTGCGCATCGTCATCCAACAAAAGGCGGAACCGGTAGGCCGGGGAAAGCCCCTAACTGAAATCAGCGCATTCGTTACAGCGGTAAATTACATAATAAGTCGGTGGAAGGAATTAAGAGCTTGATTTGTGTATGGTCGACGGTTTGGTTGCCATACCGGTATAACTAGCTGTAATTTAGTGTGTTCCTTTTACCTTGTAGAACCGTTCTGAACCGTTCTCTAAACTGTCAATAGTGCCAAGAACGGTTCTTTAATATTAAAAAATGTCAAAAATTGTAAAAGGAACACTTATGGTGTCGTTCAGGGCGGTTCTGGAGCATAAAAGGAATACAGCAATTGTGTGCTATTTTTCAGTAAGTTGGCATATTTGTGCATCTATATTATTTTATATTCCAAAGTTTCATTTTTTAAATTGATTCGTTTAAAAAATAAAAGGGGACATTAAATAAATGCACTGTATGACGTTTAAATCGAGTCTCACAAGTTTTACTAAAATAAAAAGTTTCAAATTTTTTATTGTCTTTTAAATATTGTAACACCCTGTATGTCAGGATCAAAAATATGCGGACCCATGTTTATATAAACTTTTTTCTTACTTTAATAAGAATATTGTACCGTAGCAGTTTGGCACCACAGTTTAAGAACACCCTGTATACTTTAAATCAAATTTGAAAAATGCATGTGAATTTTATATTTCAGCAGATTTTTGATAAATGTAAATAATAAATTATTTAAGACAAAAAAGTTTAAAAATATATTTTATAGTTTTTTGTATTTTTAAATGTATAAAGTGCTCTTAAGCTTTCTTTAAAATATTTTGTGGCAACCTGTTTATAACAACAACAAAAAACACTTAGGTAAGTAAAGTTGTAAGTTTTTTGCAGCGTCGTTTTTCTTGTCTTTCAGTTTTTTGAGAGCTTTTATCGACTAAATTTTAATGTGTTTGGTGTACCTTAAGCGAAATAAACAAGAAAATATTACACCAAGGTTTTAGATTTCACCTTGAAATTATGTGGGAGCGCCTAAGCAAGTCTTAATTCTTAATCAAGTTAATTTTCGCTTTGATCAAATCTAATAATGTGTATTTGTCAGACTTTTCGAGTATGAGGCGTAGGCGAAGTCGTGACTACGAGGCCCCTTTCATGATGAAAAGACGAAACATTTTTGAGGAGCAAAAAAAGTCCTTACCTTTCTTGCAAGGCCCCTTAAGCGTACGCGCGTAGGCGAATTTATCCGCGAAGAAGAGCAAAAAAATTCTTCCACCATTTTCTACTTTTAAAAGAAGATAGAAAGATATTTTACAGTTTTGCGGGGCCCATGATTTACAATATCGGGCCTCCAAGACCGTCGCCATCTTTAATTTAAGTATTTTTTCTTTATCATTCCATACCTTCACCTTGCCGCGAGCCCCCCTCAGGCGCGAGGCCGTAGGCGACCGCCTACACCGCCTAGGCCTAGCTATGCTACTAAATAAATATATAATAGGCATGATGGCAGTTTTTTATAAAACTGTTCTATGATGTTCAGAAGTATGTGCTATTTTAAAAACAAAAAATTATTGATTGGTACAAAAATTACGAATTTAATTTAAAATTCTAAATACCCGCTAAAACGTACATTTTATCATGGCTTCGCTGGGCGTCGCCGTTTATACAGCGTGTCTTCAGAAGTTCTTATCATGGGACACTTTTTAATTATTAACTTAACAAAAAAATCATTTCCACATAAAATAATTGTATGTTGGATGTCATAATTTAAAAAACAAACCTCCCATTTAAAAATCAAAAATAAAACATACTTCTTCAACTTACCATGTATAGTGGTTAGATCAAACCAAATTTACTGTTTTAAATAAATACTTCTTATTGCCGTTTATTTGATATATTTGCAACGGATTTTTGATATTTGTTATTACTAAAGTATTTTATTTAAATACTTTTAAGTCACTTAAAATAGGAAACGTAAATTAATGCTTATTTTTAGTTCAATAAGGCTACAATTTAGAAGTCTTTTTAGATTAATGTTTCACATCGTTTTCGTCCCTTACAGGGTGTCCGCTAATTAATGGTACACAAAAATAACACAGATTCCTTATGTTAAAATATCAGGATTTAACCAAACATATCATATCCAAATTTTGATACTAAGAAAGATTCAGGGTATCAAAGTGCTTAATTAATTAAGCTACATGAGGCAGTTGTAGTTATGACTAATACGCTATTTTTAAAGGCATTTTTAGTTGCACTAAATCACTTAAATTCAAATATCTTGAAAACGGCTGCTCAGAGCCATTCTTACAAAGCATACGTTTTGAAGTGACAACGTCCTATAATTCTATAGACCTGGCTGCACGCACCAAAAATCATTACTCATGTGCCGTTAACTGGCGTGTTCCTTTTAGGGCTTGAAGTGCAAGCAAGAGCGCAAAACGAACGACAAAGAGGCACAATCTCCGCGTCGTTCGACATCTGTTTCTCTCCTACGTGAGTGAGTGAGTATAGCAACGATAATTTCGGCGATAAAGGTAATGATTCTTTTGACGTTGTCATGTTTAACTATCATCGGTAAACCGATTTTTTCTGTGGAAACCATGGGGAGTTTACTGGTTTACTTAGAGGATACATACAGTGTAGCACAAAAAAGTTAGGACATTTTATATTTATTATATTTAAATAGTGTAGTCAGCCTCCTCTAGTCTACACATAAAAAAATAATATCAGATTTAAACGGATCATGTCAAAAAACCCCTAGACACCGAGTTTCATTAAAATATTCAAAACCAGAGTGTCAAAACTATCAAATTAAACCAATAGGATGGCTTTATTTTGACGGTTTTGACACTCCGCTTACTCAGCGGTTAAGCGGCTGAGTACTCCCTGCATGCGCATAATGTCTCGAAGTTTACACCACAAAAATTAAATCTATACTATTACCTCCAAGCTTTTCCATTGCCCTTTTATAGTAGCTTAGAAGCGTCTAGAATGTTTTAGGAATATCACTAAAATTCTATAGTACAGGATGGAATAAAGAAGTTCTTAATGAATAATTCGAACGTTTCCGGAGGTAAATTATGCAAATAGGTTATCAAACTAAATTAAAAGGTCTTAACTTTATACAATTCTATAAACTAAAAACACTTATTTTTAATGTCAGTAACAGTATTTTCTACGGTAATTGTTACAAACCGGACGCCTCACCGATTTTATTGAAATTTGGTATATGGTGGTGATTACGAATCTGAAAGAATTTTTAGTCGGACTCTGTTCGTTCTCGAGATATTTATCATCAGACTTGATAATCAAAACTAACCTGAATTCACTACTTCTCCCCTTCTTTTGGCACTCGACTCTTGATTAAAAGCTAAATTGGTACTCAATATTTGATCTCCACCTCTAAAAACTCCATTTTTATAGTTATTTTGCCCATTTTTTCTATAAAAATGCAGAAGCTTTACTTTCAATAATTTTGATAGCAGTAGACTTGGCGCAGCCAAGGCTATTACGATTTAAAGTGAAGCTTAACAATTTAATTGAAAAAATGGGTAAGATAATTTGAAAAATGGGGTTTTTGCTTTTAGAGGTGGAAATCAAATATTAGGTACCAATTTAGCAGAAAACTCAAGAATTAGAGTGCAAAGAAGTGGAAAATAGTCAATTTAGGTTAGTTTTGGTTAGAGTCTAATGATGAATATCTCGCGAACAAAACGAGTCCGATTAATTCTGTCAGATTCATAATCAGCGCCCCAAAGACCTCCATATACCGAATTTCATTAAAATGGGTGAGGCGTCCAGTTTGTAAATAATTACCTTTTACTTTATCTACTCACCCCGCCAAGATTATCGCATATACTCAATTTTCTCCTTAAGCTTAGATGTCACACAGTAAAATAATGCCAGTATTATTAGTGCCTGGCATTATTTTACTGTGCTATATTTTTCTATTTACTGTTAAGAATACATTCTACAGGGCGATTAAAAGTGTTTGGCAAAAATAAATAATTTTATTGCCTGTGTGATGTGCTGTTGAAAGGTAGTATACTTATTTGCGAATAAATTATACCCTTACTCATTTCTGATGGTTTTTATTAGAAATTTATTTACTTTCTTTTAACAGCGCATCATACAGAGAAATAATAAAAAAAAATCCAAAAGTTTTAATCACCCTGTAGGATGTTAGGACGTATTAACAATAAATAACAACGCGGGGGGCTCGCGGCAAGGTGAAGGTAGTGGAATGATATAGGAAAAATGCTTAAATTAAAGATGGCGACGGTCTTGGAGGCCCGATATTGTAAATCAGAGGCAACTGTACAATGTGTTTAAAAGGTGAAAAAATGGGGGAAGGATTTTTTTGCTCTTCTTTGCGGATAAATTCGCCTATGCACCAACGCCAAAGAATAAGCTTTACTTTTCTTTTACATTTTTTTTTAATTGTCCTATTAACTTGTGGAGAAAATCGATTATATGCGATAATTTTGGAGGGGTGTGGATTAAAAAAAAATATTTGTTTTGGTAAAAAGAATAAAAAAAACTATAAAGTATGTCGTAATCTTTACTTTTTCCCGCAGTTTTGGACATGGACATATCGTATGTTACAAATTTTCGCTATAACAACGCCATAAGATACACTTAGAGCGGCGAAAATTTTAACTCTCTAATTAAAGAAAAATTCTTTTAAAATCGCACCTCTTCTTAAATTATTTTTAATCTTAAAAACAATTTCCTAAAGTTGTTTATTTTTTAATAAAAGTACTTCTTAAATCGCTTGTGTTTTAAATTAAAAATTATTTTCTTTGAACGCGGTGTTATTCCGCGTTTACAAACTTAAAATAAATGAGTTGCAAAGTTTTTTTTGTACATGAAATTATATAAACAAGTCTTTTAAACCAGTGAAATAAAATAATAATAATAATAATAATTTAAGAAGCATTTTAGAAGAAAATGTTTTAAGTAAAATTATTTGAAATGAAGGGGCAAATTTAAATTTAAACAGAATATTAAACAAATGTTTATTAATGTTGAAAAATACATTTTAACAAAAATAAAATTGTAATCAATATTTTCTTACATATCTTTTAAAATTAAAATCGCATTTAAAAAACGTGTTTTTAAAAAATTGCCTATTTTTGTACGTTCATGGATATGAACTTAAAATTGTAGTCAAGGTTACAAAGTAGTGATACTTTTACCTAAATAAAAATAACATTTAATTTTCGAACTTTCTTTTAATTGTAACCACATGCGGAAATTTAATTAAAAAATGCCTAAATTTTTATTTATCAGAATCAACTTTTTCCAACTATTTTGTTTTGCAGTTTAATCTAACCTTTATGATTGATGTGTTGAAAATCAGAGCCCTATCTCACAAATAAAGTGGTTTTACACGTATTTTCAAAAACATAAAACTTATTTATTGCGGCCAGTAGGAATCAATTATAGAGTCTAGTTTAAACGCCATGTACGTACTTAACGTTAAACATGTGTTTTTTTTTATTTTGCATCATTTGCACTTTCTAAACTGTGTATAAACACCTTGAGTTATATTCAATGTAAAAGGAAAGCTTTATTTTTTATAGGCAATATTGTCTATACTTGTTATTTACTTAGTAAATGTATTACTTTGAGGATCTTGGCGTTTTTTTATCCCATTTTCGTTTTCTAATCCACCCTTGTTTTCCTGGCCAAGCGGTGGCGCTACTTTTAATAGGTAAATGTTTTAAGACAGCAAATAAATAAATTAATGGGATATAATTTTTTTTATATGAAACTAAAATATGATTTTTTTTTATCCAACAAATAAAAGAACAACAAACATCCTACAAATTGAATATATATTTTTTAATACCCCAAAAAGGATATCTTTACAACCACGAGGAGAATATTTATCCTAACATACCTGGCAACACTGCAGAGAGCGCGGTGTCAATCAGCTGTTGAAAAATACTGATTAGTCTTAGGCGGTCTGTAAAATACTACTGCGCATGTCCGTTTTTGGGGTGCGCGCCCATTTATTTTGACTTTTGCTGTATTTATTCATTATTCTTTTGTGTGACCTAATAAAATTGTATTTAGATAGTAGTAGCTCACTTGGTCCATACTAGCCAGTGTTATTTAGTTTTATGCCATTGAAAATATGTGTAAAGGAACCTTTTTGATTTTTGATGGGATAGTCGGCTCCGGTTTTTAACGCCTCAATAGTGTCTATGTTTACCAATAACTTAGAATATTTGTTAAAATTTAAACATTTTTTTAATTTAATTATATTGAATATTAATTCTCTCTTATAATAATTTAAATGTTTTTAATGACTTACGATTTTTTGTTTATTTGTGATACCACAAAATAACTAGCTATGACATATATAAAATGCTGGCACGTTCTGAGTTTTTTTTTATAAACTTATTTTACTTCTTCTTTTTTTTTTTTCATTGTGCTTATTGTAGAAAAATATCCACGACGTACAAACAGGGCCAAATAATTTGGTTTTGTATTAATACTCAATAGTAACAAGACAAAAATAAAACATCTCTTAATAAGGCAAAAAAAATTGGATGTCATGGTCAAAAACATAAAAATACGTATCAGCAAACCCTCCTATAAAAGATTTGTCCTTGGCATTTTGAATTGAAAAAAGTCAAAATGATTTTGGGCATAATTGAATATGTGATATGGGTGAAAGGGTTAGAAAATTTAAAAGATAAAGGACAAGTCACCGTTAAACAAGTTTTAGGCTTTAATCTACTTTATTGCCTTGCTTACTTGTCAGGTCCTTTAAGCCTATGCAAAACAGTGGCGACGCCAGCTTTTTGATTTAGGGGTGGCCGAACATGTTTAGGGGAGCCAAAATTTTTTTAAAGGTATGAAATTTTTGAAGAGCAAAAAATGGTCTTACCTTAAATTCCTTAGTCCACTATAATGTTATTTCCTGTCCCGGAATAATTTTGATGAGCACAATAAAAAAAAGGTCCTCATTTGTACAATTCTAAATATTCTACTCTCATGTTGTTTTGTAACTTCTAACTTCTAGTACCTATTTTTCTATTTCTTTCCTTTTTATGTTCCACCTTACAGGGAGGCCCAACAATTTTTCTGGGTGGCCCGGGCCAACCCTGGCCACCCTGGCGTCGCCACTGATGCAAAATACCATACTAGCCATTTTTTACTGCATGCTTATTGTCAAGTAATTTTATATATGTTAATAATGACATTCCTTTTACAGAGTTATATTTATATTAAAATAAATTATATTAAAAAACTATATAATAAAGTGAATAATAACAAATAACATTCATGAAAAATTTCAGTCAGTTTAAACTAGAATTAGGACATTTTTGCGGCTCAAAATAAAGCAAGAGTAAAAACTTTACAGAATGCAAGAATATGATAATTTTTAATAAAATTATATCCGTAAATGCGTTCTTTCTCAGATACAGGGTGTTAAAGTTTTAAGAAAAAAATCTTTTTATCATAGCTTTCCTACCACTTGAGATATTTTCACAAAATTTGGTAAACTTTTTTGACCATAAAATTACATGTTTTTGCTGTAGAAGTTAAAAAAAATACCAGGGGTGTTCGAACAAGATTTGTTTGGATTTTTTTCAAGAAAAAAAAATAGTACGCCGTTGTTTCAAATAATTATATATTTTTTAAATACTTATTAAGCTACTCTTAACAGACTCTTGCAAAAAGATACGAATAATAAATGAAAGGTTTTCTTTTTTAAAATGCAATAAAGACGTTACTATTAACATTAACATAAATAAGTTAATATTTAATGTATATTTACTTAGAGTTAATAACATAAAAAATAAAATATTATTACTATACAGGGTTAGTCAAAAGAAAAACTTAAAACCAAAACCTATATTACTTCAAAGATTTGAAAACATTATTTTGTATTGCACACACTTTTCAACGTCAAATTAAAATTCTAAGTAATGGAGCTCCGGGCGCCCTAATCATAAATTTAATAAAATTGAAGAGCAATAATAAATCTTTCCTTGCGGGTCGCCTATTTTATTTCAGGCCACTCCATTCTGCCGTCTAACGGAAAAACGGCGTATGTGTATATTATAAGCCTATTTACATATAGTGTTTTTCCGTTGGACGGCAGTATTCATAAATCAAATTAAAGACCAAAAGAACCCACGCCACCCCCTCTTTTTTCTTTGTTTTTTGTTTATAACAATTGCAATTTTAAGGTGCGTGTTTATTAAATAATTCTTATTTTTTAAATCTTTTCTAACTCCAAAATACTAACAACTATATTTTTACTAATATTATATTTTACATATAACAAGAACTATTTCTTACAAAACTCACTAATCCTTTTACCGGATATTTTAATAGCTGCTTGTTTCTTTGGAAAAACACTTAGAACTCTAACGATTTAGTTTGCCCATTTCAATCAATAAAAGCAACGGGAATATTTACTTATTTTGTTACAATAAACACTTCATTGCATTTGTTATTTCATACACACTTCATGATGTTTACAAAGTTGTTATAATAAAGAGATGCCTAGGTTCATATTATAATAAATAAGGATACTTTCCTCTTGAGCAAAATTCGGATTTTTTTACATACCTCGCATACCACTGCAAAAATTAATATCAACGATTTTATATCATTGTTAATATCTGATAATTGCATTTTAGGTTTAAGAGTGCCAGCAGGACTTTTTGAGGTGGGTCTGTTCAAAAATCTACTAATGTTCATATACTTTATTCACTCTACAAAGCATTTGCTTCTACTCAAAAACCGAAGTATCGGACCCTTAAGTCACTAAGCTAAGTTGAAAAAGTCGTATTTTGGATGATAAACGCATATACACACATCTCCGCGCCACCTATGAGGTAGTGTGCTCCATTTTTTGTATTTTCTTCGTTAAATGTAACTGTTAAACAGATCGAACAAAAGTTGTAAATATTAAAATTCTCTACAATAACTCTTTTAATACTGCTCGTATTGTCGCACTTCGACAAACATATTTACGTCAAATAAAACTGTATACGAGACTCATAGTATACCTATATTATAGACTTGGTTCGATACTCACGATGTAGTAACGTATCGTTGGGTGGATAACACAACAAATTGTAGTAAACGCTTTATTATATTCGGAATAAATATTTAAGAGATCCTTTTGCAGATTACGGTGAGGATATTACATAAACTGACATTAAAGAAATGCATATAAACGAAACCTTCCTCTTAAATCACTCTATCTATAAAAAAACCGCATCAAAATCTGTTGAATAGTGAAAAACTTAATAAAAAAATTTTTTGGTACTTCCTGTATAATATATTTTTTTTTAAACTAATAATTTATTCGTAAATCTTTAAATTTAGGCAATTTTGTAAATCTCTAAATAGTTTAATAACGTAGTTATAATGCATTTTGGTTTTAAGGGTTTTTTTTAATATAACATCTTTTGACCGACTCTGTATGGCAATTCTATATATTTTATATTTTTTTATAATCCATAGACATCTGTACACAATTCCTAAAAACACTTTTTTTTAAATTGCAATAGTAACGTTAATAGCGATTTTAAATGTAAACTATTTTTTCAACCACTCTGTATATGTTTTTTTATATTATTATACCTATAAACCTTCCTTTTGAATCACTCTATCTAAAGAAAAAAAACCGCATCAAGATCTGATGAGAATAGTAAGGTCAATATCGAATTTTAAATATAAACTTTTTTAAAAAACACTATTCATATGTTTTTTGGATAGTATTAAATATATAAATCTTTCTCTTGAATTACTCTATCTAATTAAAAAATCCATATCAAAATCCGTTGAGTAATATCGGATTTTAAATGTAAGGGTATTATTATACAAATAAACCTACCTCTTAAATCACTCTATCTATTTAAAGAAAAACCGCATCAACATCCATTGAGTAATATCGAATTTTAAATGTAAACTATTTTTTCAATACTTGGTATATGTTTTTAGATATTATTATACATATAAACCTTCCTCTTAAATTACTCTATCTATCTAAAAAAAACCGCATCAAGATCTGTTGAGAATAGTAAAGTCAATATCAAAATCCCACCTTCAGAGCTTATGATAGGAGTAATTAATATATAATTGAGAAAAATTTGTGACTGACATGTGGCAACGCCGCCGAAAGGTTATATTGCGCCCGAAAAAGCTTATCCAATATGGTATATGGGGACATAAAATTAATGCTAGTCCAATACGTTTTTTGGTTACAAGATCCAATATCTGATAATAAATATCCGCAATAATTAGAAAACATGTTTTTTTTTCCGAGTATTTTTAAGTGAACCATTCGACGACCATAAATCCGATGTATCAATATTTACGTAAGTTTGACAGGTTAGGTGATAAAAACTTTCCATGTTTATCCTTAAATTTATGTGCTTCTTGACCTTGTTTTACAAATTTGTTATATATTTTTTTTAATGACGGTTTTGCCTTTTTTAATTACTTTTTTGGTGTTTTAGAGATTTTATTAGTAAATAAACATAACAATTGAAAACCGATAACTTGTTTTAAGATGCGGGTTCAGTAGATTTTTGGGGACATTTTTAATGTTTTTGCGCAGTTTTGCCAAATATAAATACCACTGTAGTCAAATTACCTTACGCACTCATTTGACTCTTGTGGTATCGGTAGAACTACCTTAAATGCAGGTTGTGTTTTAAATTTAGTACTGTCCGAGACGAAAATCTTAAAGAAAAGCGACAAAAAGTTTAATTTTAATTTCGTTTTTGTATAATATAAACATAATCCAAATTATTTAAAAAAAAATTAACAATTTTACTAATCATATTTTACATATTGCAGTAACATAATGCTTTAGCCACTGGCGTAACTACAGAGGGGAGGTGGGCCCCCTACAGAGACTGGTATGCCCACCTCCCAATGCCCAAGAACCATATAGGAAAATGTGTATAAAAATAAAAGGTTTGTAAAAGTTTTCAGAGGTGTCCGCCCCTCCCCCTCCCACCACTGGGATAAATTTATAGATACAGGTGTGTAGTATGCATGTTAATGTTTTGAGGTGAGGACCGTCAAGACAGTACGAACCGAAAATCTCTTGTTTCGACTGCATATATATATAGAAAGAAAGGGAAAGGAAATGAAAATATTGGGTATCTATCTTATTGCAGTAAAATACCTAGTTATGTTATTATTTATATTTAAGCAGGTGTTAGTACCGAACGTAATACTGTAAAAAATAAACAGGCTGTTGTCTAGTTGCGGCAAAAGTTTATTGAATGATTTATGAGTTAATTAAAAACATATTTTCAGCTTATAATATTAATAAAACATGTCAATTTATGCTATAATAATACTTTAAAGTTTCTATTACTTTTCCTTAAATACTAAAAAAAAATTGGGTGCTAACAACATGCCGTGTATTTCAAGGGTGTAATCCAAAAAAATTGGTCGTTCGCCAATTCAAAGACTATCAAAGTAACTCATAAAGCAAAAGAAATAAAAGTATTTAAATTCCAAACAGAAAATAAATAAAAATACCATTATCTCATTTGTTGAGTTAAACAATAACAAAATCTGAGTCCAGCTACGTTCGCGTTCGATCAATTTATTTATAGTTCTATGTTCAGACGAACCTAAACTTGAAAGTGTTATCTGGACCGATCATTGGAATTTTATGTTTAAAAATTATTTGGCAATGAATTCATCTACGCAAACCTGACAGTGAAAAATATTTTTGTTGGAAGCTGCGGATTTGTAATACTGCTAAACGTTTTCTCAATGAAAGTTGCGTGAAAGCATTTTTGTGACGTACCTATATAGTCTTTAAAGTTTTATTTGGAATATTTCCTTTTATTTTTAGAAAAATTGGCACCATTTTAAAATCTATAAATACATTTGCTTAAAAAAAAACATATACCATAGAGCGTTATCCAAATTAACTGTCCCTCATTATAGTCTAAGATCTAAATAGAAAGCGCCTTTTATCCATCTGTTTACCGAATAGGACCTGTTTTATATTAAAGATAATATTAAAACAAAGGTATTGCCACGGGGTTGCCTAAAAATTAGGTTAAGGCTATGACCAAATTAAAAAAATTGAGGATGTTGACTCTCAATATATGACGTCAATTTTCTTTTTTGTTTATTGTACACGACAGTGCTAATATATTAGTACCTTTTGTTTCGTCGATTGTTATAACTAAAGCTGACCTAAAACAGTTTTTGTCCGGTAAACAGATGGGTGAAGGGCGCCTCCTATTCAGATCTCGTATTTTTAGTGTTTTATTATTATTTAAAATGCTATATTGTTTTAATTGGTGAACGGAGTGTTTTTTTACATTAATAAAAAAAATAAGGCTAAAATATGAATGACAACGGTGTTTACAAGTTTTACACAAAAAATATTTTTTTATAGATCACCTTGTAAATTATACTACCTTTACAAAGATCAGCAATTATGAGTATTATTTGACCATAAAACATGCTATTTACAAAGGAAAAAATACGCCTAAGTTACCAAGATTGAATTTTACTAAAATGAAACAAATTACAGGGTGTTTCATTTAAAATAACAAAGTTTATCTATACCGAATAATCAACGATTTTGTTTTTGTGCCCATGAAATGTCAAAACAATATCGCGACGATATAATAAAATACTTAAAGGCTTAGAATATTTTTTTCATTTGCAATCAAAATGTGTCAAAATATGAAAGGCCACTCGGCATTATACTCAGATGTCAGCTTTTTTAAAAATGAACCTGTGCGAGCTGTGGTGAGATTTGCTTTACCCCAACCCCCAAATCTCACGTGAGATTTATGGGAATGCCATGCCATGGGAAAAAGCCACCATTTCTAGAACCGAAATTGAATTTGTCGTCGACATAATTTTGAGGACCAGAAGAAAATGGCCTTGACCCAAAAAGTGGCACTTTTACACAGAATACACCTCTTAAATCTCGTTAACTTTTTCCAGTTTTTATCGGAAAAAAAACGTGATAATTGCACAGACGTCCCATCCCCCACGGTGAGATTTGCTGAGATTGAGTCGACTCCTTCCTTCCCCCTAAATGCCTCAGGTAATTTATGAACGCCCCCTAACCATTTTTTTTTAACCAAAAGAAAAGAGAACATTAGTTTTGTGGTTTCCTATTATCAAAATAATAAATTACTAGTGTAAATATATTTTAACCCAAGTATTGTGTGTATTTTTATTTTATTTTTCTCGAAAGTAAAAATAATTAATGACACGTAGGCTTTTTGCAAAGAACGCCTTACTTTAGTGTACCTTATACTTATATTAACGTAAATTAAACTTGTCTTCAGCACCTAAAGGTGGTTTAGATAAGTAGGTAATTAGTTCTATTCTTAGATTAACGAAATATTTTCTGTTGGCATGGCTATGGGGCAAGGCCAATCGTATCAAAATACAGTAAATAATCTTGTATTTTTGTTAACCTATAAAATGCAAAAAAAAAACACAAATTAATTTACCTTAGTGATGGACTTTTGGCCTCTACAAAAAAACTTTTTTTTCACAAAAAAAATAAAAATAATCACAAGAATTATTTTTATCATTATTAGCCCAAAGTATACTGTGTGGCGAACCACAAAAGTTTCGGTTTCAAAAACGTTATACTATTTTAATTTTTTATTGCTATAGGTATTATACATATGTAGATGCATTGGGAGCATAATTTAAAATTATATAGGCCTTTTTAAATAATAATCTTGGGTTAACCCTATCCATGAAACCCGTTCACAAAAGAAAAGGACAGTCTACCCGTGTTCATAAATTGATTGGATCCTTAACTCGGGTTGGATCCTGTTGAGCCAGGTTAAAGCCAGGGTTAGTCAGGTTAAACAGACGTGTCAAGATCAGCTGTTAAGTTTTTTGGTTGTTAATGATTTTTTGTATTTATTATAAGTGGAAAAAGTATACAAAACAATAATTTAATAGTTGTTGATTATTTACAGCTTAAATATTGTGAAAATATTTTAAAATAACTGCACAAATAAAACAAACCAAAAGGTTATGTTCTGTTTGAAGAATGAAGGTAAATTCAGAAAAAAACAAAAATTCAAGTAAATCCTGAAAACAACTAATTGGATCTACCCAACCCATTGGATCAATATTTGAAAATGCCTTAAATATCCAATGTGGTATATTTATAAAAGTCTAAAAACATACACACATCGTCAAAGGTATAATAGTCCTTATCAAACTTAAGTTTTTTTTAATGGGAAACCTACCCATATTTTATTATTTTTGGGTTGTGCAAATAAAAATAGGGTAAATTTCATCAGCCATCCCTATGTATACCAAAAATATGGGTTTTTAAGGATATTAGGGATTTTGGGAAAGAACACCTTGTATATTTTTAATATTCTTATAACAGAAGCTAGCAAGTAACTTTGGCAAATAAAGCATTTATTGACCTATAAAAAATTGACATACAGCTTTGTTGTCCCATTTTTTTGTATTATTGGATGAAGAAAACTTTCATTGTTAAATAATAACCTTGATCGCCATGCAGTCAATTTTTCGGATATCAATAAATGCGTCATTTTTTGAAACAACTTAAGCCTATGTTACCTTTTTTAAATGGTGGAATTTCAGAAACATTTTTTTTAAATATCACTTATCCTACATAGGTATGATGATGAGGTTTGTTTTTTTTCCTAAATTTATTATTATTATTATTTAAAAATCTTTAATATCCAAAAAACCTTTTATTTTGGTATAGGGATCGTTGGGAAAACTTCTTTGTTTTATTTTCAAAATCCAAAAATGCAGTTATATACTATGTGTTTTATTTAAGAGAATAGCTGATAAAACCCCTATTTTTATTCATACAATTTAAAAGTAAACAAATATACAGGATTTAATTGGAAAACATATAAAGGTCTAGTCCCTGGGCTAATAAGAAAAATGACTTTGGAATCCTTTTTGGGGTTTCTTTGACGAGTCTACCACGAATATTTATACCGCCATATATGGAAGCGGCGCTTTAACCCATCCTGTCAATTTTGACATGTTTTGGGTGTCGGACTGGGCAAACGCAATCACTTTTTTTGTAGGACAAGTTTACTAAAATGTTTTTCATGCCATTTTTAAACATTGTGCCAAAAATCGTAAGGGTTACAGTTACGAAACCCACCCAATCTGGTTTCCAAAAATATCCATGGGTCTTATGGTTTCGTGACTCTAACACTTTTTTAACAGAATTTTGCCCGATGTTTAAAAAATTGCATACAAAACATTGTGGTAAACTTGTCCGACAAAAAAGTGACGCGTTTGCCCGGTCCAACACCTGAAACAATTGACATTGACAGGCTGGGTTAACGTACCGCTTCCATACATATAGCGGTATGAATATTCGTGGTAGACTCGTCAAAAGGAACCCCTCAAAAAATGTTTTAAAAGTGTTATTAATATAAAGTCAATTTCATTACTGGCCCAGGAACAAGTTGAATAAGGCTACAGTATAAAATTATTTTAGCATATACAGGACTTCCCAAAAAGTGTGATGTATCAAAGTAATATATTTTTGAATAAAACACCCTGTAGTTTATGACGGTTTTAAATTCTACACAAAAAATAACTTAAGTTTAATAATAGCAACAAGTGTGTAAAATTATTTGTTTTTGTGATATTTGATTTTTTTTTAATGAAAAGGTTCAATTTAAATAACCTTTTTTCCCAATCTGGACAGGCGCGATATGCTGGGTGTCGGGGGTCTCTCATTCGGTCTTCTAAATTTCTAGTAAACAGTATTTAAATGAATATCTACATATAATGGTACGTTTAGATCTGACATTTATTGCATGATATTTATGTCAGATAGAAATGTAAATGCTCAAAAATGTATGTCTGATAAAAGTTTTTTATTGTTTACATTTCTATCTGACATAAATACCATGCAATACATGTCAGATCTAAACCTACCATAATAAAGATAATAATAATAACAGTTGAGTATAATACAGGTTTAGTCTTACAATAGAGAATTATTGCACAGTAAAATAAGGCCAGGCATTAATAATACCGGCCTTATTTTGACACCTGAGCTTGCGCGGATGCATGATAGGATATCCTTAATAAGGATAGTGCTTTATTTATGTCGGTTTTGTGTCGTGCCTTACTTTTGGTCTTATTTTAACTTCGGAATTGTTCCTATTGTTCCTATATCCGAACGGCTGCCGACCACAAAATCTAAAAGTTTTTGGAAGTAAAAATACTTAGAACCTTACTTTTTAAATGTATTACTGTAATTGTGTAAAACAAAACCCTTCAACACAAAACAATAAAGAATAACTACTAAAAAAATTTCCCCATTTTTTAGGTTAATGGTACTGTCAACATGATTTGCAATAACTCTAAATTATGGGTACAAGCACTATTTAAATAAGGCCGGTATTAATAATACCCGAGCTTAATAAGTCAACTTGCAATAATAATTTTCTAATAATGCGTTTTAATAAATATTAAAGAAATCAGTCCGTATTAAAACAAATGATATTTATAAAAAAAGCATTTTTTTTCAAAAATGATTTATCCTGTATATTGGAAATAAAGCATTTCCTTACATATATTTATATGAATTTTTCTCATCAAACTAGCTCATAAATAAAACCTTAATTTTTCTTGCCATAATCACACAAATTTCTGCATACTCTGCAAGAAACAATTGCATTGGAAATTACAAACCTTTACACCTGAGCTAATCCAGACTTTAAAATATCTCTCTCTGCTGCGGAACTATAAGCTAATGCATAGTTCTGTTCTAGACATTTGTGTATTTGATTAATTAAGCAAATAAACTTACTTATTTTAATTTAAAACTTTATGGATAAAGTCTTCGCGTCTTAAATAAATTAAAGTTAAATGTATTGAGTTTAATGTTACATAATTTTTTCCCTTTTAAGAACTAAACTAGTTCAAATAGGAGAACTAAAAGCTCCTTTGAAAGCACAATCAGGAAAATTTGTTCGAATACAGACTTTTTATTATTTGTTTTTAAAGCTGAAAAAGTTGCCTGTATGACGAAATAAGTTTTGATTTATTTATTTAGGAGAAAAAAATATTTTGTTTTTTTTTTCTAAGTTGTAACCATGTAACCCGTGATTCAGATGTCGTAAAAATATTCTTTTTTCGCCATCTTAAAAATTCACAGCATTTTAAAGGGTACTATAGTATAAAATTTAAATATAAAATTAAATACAGGTTTTAGAATGTATTTAGGTATATATTTGTTTATATACAGTGTGTTCCGCTTTCTTTAAATTTTGGTGGTGATTGTATGTTAGAGAAATGAAGTATATGGCATAGTTAAAACCATGATACAACAAAAAATACAAAAGGTAGGATCTTGGGCATGACGTTTATCACGTGACCACCGTCTCTGACGTAGTAATGTGACTAAATTTGTAAACAAAGTTGAAACCATACGTTTGTTTTCGTTTTTTGGGGAATTTGTTTACCGTTTTACTTTGCTTTTTGGCAGTTTTGTGACTTTAAAACTAGTTATGTATAAAATAATGTGTTTTTAAGTGCTTTAAGTAGTGGTTTATTACCTAAGTTCCGTTTATGCATACATATTACCATCTTAAGCTTGTTAAAATCAAATATTATATTCTTAGATTAACCGTCATATTATTCTAAAAAGTATTTCTCTATACTCGTCCACATATTTAAAAAATGACTAAAATTCACAAACATTGCAGGCTTTCTTAGGACCTAAATTTAAATATTGCTACGTCATGCGCAAAGCGAACCAATTTGGAATCGCTGTTGATCCTACCCTTTGTAATCTTTGTATCATGGTTAAAACTTTTATTTACCATTGGCTTGAGGTCTTGTGTGGTAAAAAACACTTGATTTAAACAAAAAGTATATAAGAAAATATAAATCAAGAGGTTTTTGGGGATGCTGATTCTAAATCTGAGGGAAAAAGAGCCCTAATATATTTTTTCTCAAAATTATTTTTTTTACTTTTAAAGACCGCACGCTAATGGTAAATAAAATTTTGCCCTATGCCAAATACTTAATTTTTTAAGATACAATCGTTAATAAAATTTAAAAAAATCTCATTATTCATAGCTGAGATATCAGGGTGTATTCATGAAAAGCGGGACACACTGTATATTATTTAAAATGTTCAATAAACTCCGAGTTGTTGTTTGACAATTACATTTAAAATTTAAGTTATAAAATTTATTAAAGAAAATATATTACTAAAGAAAAATAGGTTATTTTTTATTTATCGTATCCTATTAAGCAAAAATATTCTTTTAGGCAGGAATAATAGTCGTAATTTTTAGCCGACATCTTAAAAATACCATGCTATGATATATTATAAAAGAAAAATTCATAGAAAATTTAGGTATGGAGAAAAAGGGTAAGCACCTATATTTAAAATAAGAAATGTAATGGTCCTTCCAGATTTTTAAAATGAGTCTCCAATCCACTATAAAGAAATCCATAAATAAGATAATAATCTTATTATGGATTTCAATAGAGAATTGTAATGTGAAACCAATAGTGCGAGCACCTGAGCAAGATACTTTGTCATTGTTAACGATTTCATATATTAAAGAGGCGTCCAAAAAGATTAGAAAAAAGCTAGACAATATGGAATCCAAACAGTTTTTAGGTACGAAACAACACATAGAAGCATCTTAACGAAAATCAAACCTAACACATCTAAACTGAAGAAAGAGTGTATCTACCAGATATCATATGAATGTGTGGAGTCATACATTGATGGAACAACACTTAAAAGCATCTTAACAAAAATCAAACCTACCACATCTAAACAGGAAAAAAGGGTATCTACTAGGTACCATATGAATGTGGGGAGTCATACATTGGTGAAACAATACGCCCGTTAGATCCTAGAGCATAGACAACAAAACCAAAAAGGCAAAACTCTGGAATTGCTGACCACATCCATTATAAAAACAAGTCATTAAGTGAACAGAAAGCTTGGTTGTTTACAGGGAACCATATTAAAAAGTTTAAATTTAAGGAAGCCGTTTTTATTGAAAATAAATAAAATATTTATAGGAAATGAAATGTGGAAGTACCCACAATTTGGAAACCATTTTAAAGCACATCAATGCTGGTGTCCTAGGTAAACAACCTCACACTTGACTACACCCAACTTCGTCACGCGTGTATTGTCTACCAGATTATATAAACTTATTAGTGATAGAAATTTCACTTAAAAAGGCACAGAGATTGGACTGCCCGAAACGTTGTTTTTATAAAATGTGAAAGGTTTCTTGATATAGTCGCCTTCCATTTAACTAGGCGGGCTGTATTTTCCGAATCAAATCAATAGATCAGAGGTTCCAAAAATATTTCTATGCAAAAAACAATATGGCGGTATTTGAACAGCTGATTATTGTATTAAAATTTAATAATAATAGGTTAGCAGCTTATTTGAAACTGACAGGCATAATTAAAATAATGACAGGAGATTAAAATGATGCGTTCCAAAATTAAATTATCAGAAGTGCATTCACATTTTTGTATGATATTATTTTGTAAGTACGCCCGTACGCACGAAAGAAATAAGCATTATATTTCTATGCGTAACGTTTTGGGAAGGGACAATAATAAGAATGAAGCATCAATATTAATTCTACCTATAATATGTATAATTATGTTTAATTAAAGTAAAATATTTATCTTTGATTCCGTTAATTTAGCATCCATTTTAGCCCACAAATTGTATTTTTATGTTGCTGTTTATTTCTTTGAAAGTGTAAGCGACAAAAAATATCAGCTAACATAAATAGCAACTATGGTCGATCAAAAAAGTCTTACACCTTAGAGGAATGTATATTAATAAAATTATCTCTAAACATTTTCAAATTCAGAATCATCAGATTCATTTGAAGTACTTTCACCATTTTCTGAAATCGAAATAATTAATGGTTCCACTTGAACGTCCAGCATTTTTTCCCTGTTCCACCAGTCCAAGATGATTTTTTCTGTATGTTCTACGACTTTCTTCCAGTAGTCCCCCGTAATTTGCTCCAGCGATTTTTTCCAAACTTCCTCCACCTCATGTGAGTTAAGTCCATCACCGACATTCTTTTCATAAAATGATTTTGCTCCTGCCCAGATTAGTTCTATAGCATTAAACTGGCAGTGATACGGTGGTAACCGCAAAACCTCATGGCCATTTTCCCGCAACATTTCATCAATGGCATATATTTTTTGCTTCTGAATAGCTTTTGCTTTCATCAAAAGTTCAAATTTTAATAAATCGGGCGATGGATTTTGATTTTCCTGAACCAACCATTGAAATATTTCATTTTTTTTCCACGAGGAATTGGGCTGTTTATTCAGGATGCGAGAATGGTAAGACGCATTGTCTAGCACAATTACAGATGGCTCATCCAAATTCGGTATAAGTTTTTCTCTTGTCCACTTTTCAAAAAGTTCACAATCCATGTTATCGTGGTAATCAGAGCTTTTTGATTTCGAGGAAAAAATTAAACTCGCTCCCTCTACAAAACCAGTATTTGAACCAGCATTTATTATTATATATCTTTTTCCCGAACCGCAACCTTTTTTTTCGTTTCACTGATTTCACCGAGTCATCTTGCCATGATTTTGACCCACTCCCGTTCGAAAATACCCAAGTTTCATCTAAAAAAATAACTTTCCTAAAATTTGAATCATAATTTTCAACATATTTTTTAAGAAATTTCACTCGTTCACTGGCAATTCTTGGATGTTCACACAAGTATCTTCTATTGCAATCCTTTCTGTAGCGAAATCCTAGTGTTTTAACCAATGCTGATAATGATCTAAGCCCGATTTCTAAAACTCCTCGTTCTCTTAAAGTGTCTTTCAAAACTGGAAGCGTTATATTAATTTTTGAGGCATATAAGTCATATATAACATTTCTCACTTCCATTTTTTACATTCCTCTAACGTTTCACACTTCTTTTCCTTGATCGTCGTTGCGTTTTCTTCATCGGTGTATCTCTACGACTTTCATTTACAATCCTCTGTATTGATCTCAAACTTATTTTCAGCGCTTCTGATACTTTTGGTAAATAGACGTTGAATGTACTTCCTCGGTTTCAGTTCTCTTCTTCTGTTCATTTTTAAAGTAGTCAGTTAGGTTGAGTACCATTTCTTTGGCCTGGGGATGCAAAAAACCTGCAAACCGATTTCTTTTGCCATATCACAATTTATTTATTACCGTACTGACAGATATTTGTCAAAAACGACATTTTTCTATTACATTTTACCTTACGTGAAATTTTGGAGGGATGAGGTCGAGAATTGCATTTTTTTTCTTTGCAATGCCCTATCTAAGTCGTTTATGATATTTTTCGTATTCGGATAATACCCGGTCAGATATTTCGGCGAGAAAATATATATCTGAAACTCACAATTACGGAACTCGGTCAGCGTTTGGCGGTAGTAGTGAAGCGCGTTCAACAACAAACGAAAAACACATCTAATCATATTTTTGTAACCTCTGGAAATTATGTTTTCTCTCTCTTCGGTTCATGAATGCCTAATACACATATCGCGTTTATATTACGGACATATTTATTTAATGATGATCTAACCTTGATCCGAGAGAGATAACAGTAAATAAGTTTGTCTACGAAAAGTTCATAACGCGCCTAGATAAGTGGAAGGTGACTTTATCTATGTTTTTCTTACTTTCCTCTAAACTATGGCAAATAATCTGTATACATTATGTAAAATCTTTTCCATTTAGGTAATTTAAAGCTCTTCTTTAGCAAGTGCATTAAATTTTAAATAGTGCATAAGTACAAGTATAGGCAAAATGACAAATGTCGAGTTACGTAGTGCGCAGGGTCCAATTTATTGTGGGGATTCTTCAATCTCAAATTCTCTGTATCGTATTCTACAATTGTATGGTCCACCAGAGTTAATAAGGGGGTAAAGGGGGTAATTATCTCCCATTTTAACTGCTTCATTTTTAAGCTTTTATTTTAAAATTTAGTTAAATCATATTTGAAGCGTTCAAATGCAAAAGCACACATTTGACACATAAGTGGTTTTAAGTAATACACAAAAACACTGCGAAAATCGAAATTTTTATCCAGTATGCATAGTGTTTTAATCAGAATATTTATTATTTTGGTACTGATGGGTAATGCAGGGCTTAAAAATATTCAACTTGTTGGTAAAAAAATACTTGGGTTAAAAAATTGGAGAAATCTTGTTCTGCACCTGAATGTTTATCTATAAATAAAGTGCGATTATAGTGTTTACATTTTTATAATATTAATATTACTATTTATAAAAATACTAATAAGTGGTTTTTTTTTTAATGAAAGAAAATGTTAATCATAATACTTTTAATATTTTAATAAATAAAACTTAACTCTTAAATTATTATCTTTTGTATCAGATAAAGTAATTATACTCTCTTCTTAATTATATTTAGGGTGTTCTTTGCCCTGATTTCTTCTGACTTTTTGTTTTATGAGTGTATGTCGAAAATTCAGGAAGCCGGAAACTTTTAAAATAAGCATACCAATTTTCTTTTTCCCCTTTTGCTTTTTAACCACTCTTTTTCGGCCTTTAGTAGCCGAACTTGGCTTAACTGTAATGTTGTTATTTATAATTTATTCATTAAAAAAATATAGTTCATTATTAATATTATACTTTAAATAATCTGTTTTAAAAAACTTTAATACTATCACTAATTTAAAGTTTGTTTGCCCAAATCTGATTACCAGAAACAAGCTTAAACTCGACGGTATGGCGGCTCGCGCTAAATCACGTGACTAAAAATTTGGACCTGGATTGGCTTAGAAGCAAATATCTGTTTTTGCACCAAAAGAAACACACAAATGTCTGCTTTTCTTTTGCATTCAAGTATAAATTTAAACCACGAATAACGGCCTTAAATATTGGATTATGCACTTAAGGGTCAGAAAATCGTATTCCTGGCAACTTTTTTATAAACACAGAATCCATACATAGTAGATTTTTTTTAATGTCAAATGTCTGGTTTTGCATTTGGACATTTCATTTTTACCTTAACTATTAATAAATTATTTAGTGACTAATGGAAGCAAATTAGTTTGTATTTTAAGAATATTTATTAGACAATTTAATTTATGCCGTAATTGGATAGATATGTTACCGTTTCATCTACAAAATTAGGTTATCTATTGGGCTAAATGCATAAATCGTGTAGCTATATATAAAGAATTGACAGTTATAGCACTAGATACGTTAATTAATAAGGGTTTTTATCTCTTCATTGTTTTAAGTAACATAAAAATGCAACTATTTTAGGTTAAACAATTTATGCCATTTTTTGTTGTTAATTCGGTTAAAAACATTTTTAAAACATTACATTTTCTTGCTAAACAGTAACATCATATCGTCACGTATTTAACCGTGTTTAAATACATCTAGGACAATGGTTTAAAAATAATATAGTTATCCTTGTAGGGCGGGCATATGCATTTAACTCATTAAAAACTTTGTTTCGGTCATTTTTTAAAACTTTTAACATGAATGTAAATGGCAAGTGAATATTTTTTATATCCGGTGTAAACTTAAGTACTATAAAATAAAAATAATAATCATAACCTAAAAGCTTATTGGGCTGTGACGCAACGATTGGAAAACCTACATTTTCTTGATTCTAATATTTATCTTGTCATTTTCGAATACGGTTTGAACCACTCCGACGAACGCGTTTAGCAAGAAAATTTGACTTTAAATACAAAATACGCTAGATAGTAGAATAATTGATTATTTTTTTACGCTTTATGACTTGGTTAAAACAAAATAAAATATTTATATTTGGTTAGCTAGGACTTTTGCTAGATGCTTGAAAGGTTTTTGCGGTGGGTGAAACACAAAAATACGGTAGATTTACTGTCATGGTATAATTGTAAATCTGTACCTCAGAAGCATTTGGGCACTTTTTTAAGGAAGTGTGTTTTATTATTTACTTTGTTATTTTATTTCATTAAGTGTTAAGGGCAGTGTTTCACAATCAAATTTTAAAGTGTAAAGATTTTCGCTGTCCTGTAAAATTTTAAAAAGTGAACTTCATCCCAAAGGCTTCAGAGATATAGATGGGTCCAAATTTAATTCATTCTGAAAGCAATACCGCAAAGTACACAAAAAATGATAAAGGAAACAAAGCTTTTTGAATGCACATAGCCTTGGACAGAGCCTGATTACATATTTGTAGATAAATAATAATAAAAACATTGCTAAAACACGTATCTCTTACTTAAGAAACATTCTCTTATTTCGCCTCTGTCCTACTAAAAAACCGATGGCACGTGGCGTGGTACTAGAAACTCGTCAGGTCAATATTTTTTGCTGCAATAAATCATTGTTTCTATATTTTATCATTTTTTGTGTACTGGGCGGCATCGCTTTCAGAATAAATTAAATGTGGACCCATCTTTACAGAAATATGTTTCATAATTTTTATCACCAAAAGTTTTTTAACCCACGTGACAAGGTCATAAGAAAATAGCGGACCGATGCTATTTATTTTAATGACGAAAGCAGGAATATTCGGCAATATGTCACTAAACATATATTTAATATCGAAAAAATTATTACTTTTATCGTCGCAATTATAGTTGCTATACACAATTGACACCACATTTATTTTTCACTGCACGCTAACTCAAGTAGGAGAGAACTAGATGTCGAACGACGCGGAGATTGTGCCTCTTTGTCGCTTGTTCCGCGCTCTCGCTTGTACTTGAAGCCTTAAATGGAACGCGTAAGGTTACACCGCATAAGTCATGTTGTTTGGTGCGTGCAGTCGGGCCCATCGAATTATAAGACGTTGGCACGTCAAAAATGCAGCATATTCCGGTTTAAAACGATAGAGTGGTAGATCATGGTTAATAACGGTAGATGTGGTAACACTGTATGATTAGGGTGGAGCAAAAAAACTGATTTTTAAAATTTACGTTTATGTAAAAAAGTGGTGCATAGATATATTATTACATGTAGTAAAATTAGTAGTACAATTGAACATCATTCGGCGGTGCGCCCATTACTTGAATCTTCTGGGTGCAGGCTTTAATTTGCTATTTACGCTTAGTTTCCTTAAGCCAGCTGTCCATGAGAGCGGGTTTTCGCCCGCGTATTAAAAATACGCGCAGAAAATCCGCTGATACGTCCATTGTAGCGGAAAATATTAAAGCGTTTGGTTTTAAATACGGTGATTTTATGTTAGAATTTTCTTTGGTTGATACTACAGTTGTGAAGGTCACCCAAAACCTGTGCCTCATTTTTTGTCTTTTTGGTCGTATTGAAAGTAGGATAAATATCTTTTTTATTTTATTTAATATCATACTGAAGTAAATAATTAAAATTAGTGTAGTTAATGTCCTCCTAACACCTCTTTTATTTAAAATGGATCTTTAACGTCTTGTCTTATCTTCAAGCAACAACTCATCAAGCTCATCAACTAGTTCAAGGTTATAGTTCCTGGCTATTATTTTGAAAAATCCGCATTAAAAACAAGCAACTTCCTATATCATTTTTGTTTAAAATTAATTTACGTTCTTTACATTACATTAAATTAAACTTTTTATTGCCTAAACCTAAAAGTTAACAAATTAGATAAATTAATATTTTTTTTTGTGGCATAGTTTTAAATACAAACACGTAAAAGTAATTAAAAAGTGGTTTTTATTAGAACTATAAGTCCGAAAAATTACTATTATAATACTTAAAGGTTAACGTTCTTAAAACATAAACCATAAGTTTTAAGTATAGTCCATACAAGATTTCTATATGTTATTTATAAAGTAACCTATTATTATTATTTTTATATTATAAAATATGATTGGCTTAAATGTGAATAAATTAAAAAAATTATTTAAATCTCTGGGGTTAAAAATTAATAATTAAAAACTAAATCGAATTTGGCTTAAAAGAGAATTATATCATAATTAAAACCCTTTTCATATTGTTTTTAAAGCTTTAGTAATGTTCTACAGTTAGATAATATTTTATTTTGAGAATTATTCAGATAAACAAAAGACATGGTAAAATAAAATTAAAGCATAAAAATATCTGCATGTAAACACGATTTAATAATAAACTTACAAATAATGTTTTTAAATAGATTACATTAAAAGCTTTTTTCCTGCAATAAATTAAATTATTTGATAGCCATTTCCAGAAAATATTTTGTAAATTTATATGCAATCGCTTATAATTTACTATTTTTGTAAAATTGAAAAAATAAAAATAGCTTTTATCCACGAATAATACCTGTTTCCTTTAAAGAGCCTCCCAAACTTTCCCGATGATATATGTTCATTTTTCTAGAATTTGTTAATTTACCTTTATTTGAAACCAAAAAGTTAAAGTTTAAAAAGCGGAAAGTCCGCATAAAAATAAATATAAGATTTATAAAATTTTGCGACTTATATTATTAGACATTGCCATTCTTTATCTCTTACAAACCAGCTATTTATTTTGACCTAAACTTCTATTTAATACACTAGGATTTAACCGAAGCATAGTTTGTAAATTTTTCGTTGGGTGACTTCACCCAAAACAAGGTTCATTTGAATTTAAATACTACTCCAGCGGCTGTAGTTTGTTAACCACTAACCGCGAGGATTTAACTTTGTATCATTTATCAAATTAGGGTCCTGTGCTATATTTCACGTAATCATTAGTATTCTCCATTAGTTTAAAGTCAGAAAACAACTATATACTTTTCTAGAAATAAACTATAATATTTGCCATTACCTTTTTAAAGCAAAAAGTTTTATTTAAAAAAAATCCAGTTAGGAACGTAATTTTTCTAAATTATCTGCCTTTCAAACAAGTAGGTCCTTCTTTGAAAATGGTCACTGGAAAGTGCAATATGCAAAGGCTTTGCGCTTTAAATAATAATTAATTTAACCAAAGCTGTGTAAAATTTAAAATATTATAATAAACTTTTAAGTTTCTGTTCAAGTATCGTGATCTGTGTACAGCTCTGGGTATTTGGCAGAATTTAACTAAACCGAAAAGACCGAATACTAATAATATTTTTATACGGGTATTTCAAATTTAATATAAATATTTAAAAAACGCATTTTTCAAGTTCAAATAAGACTTTATTCGTATAATACTCGTAAAGAATAAAACAGTACTCAGACTGTGCTGGTTTAAAGCGCCATTTCCATATATGCCAGTAAGAATATTCGTTGTAGACTCGTCAAAAGAAACCACCCTAAAAGATTTTAAAAGGATTCTTATCGTAAAGTCCATTTCATTACTGGCTCAGGCACTACTGCTAATTTGCTGCCTAAGTGCTGCTAAGTGCATCAGCAGCATTTAATATGCTATGGCAATGCAGTGCGAACTGTCATAAATATATATATTGATCATAAGTTTGCATATTTGTCAAATTAATTAGGTATATTTTATCAATAATACAGGGTGTAATTTAATTAATAACTAAAAATACAGGATATTATTCCTAAGCCCATTTTACAAAGAAAAGTTCATAATACCATATGTCCCAAACCTCCCAACTTTTGAGCTACAGGGTGTTAAAGTTTAAGAAGAAATATCGTATTCTTATCCTAAGTTTAGTGCGTCATTGCTTTTTCCAAAAATAAAAAATATTTTTAAAATTTTCATTTATTTTGCAACAAATTTAACCCCTAGATCTCTTTTTGTCTTATGCACCGTTTTTGCGTAAAAAATATAAACATTTTTGATGCATGTTTGGTGCAAAATTGTTTTAAACTAGTAGGCAAGTGCCCTATTTTTAGTTTTTTTATGCGAAAACGGTGCATCAGAAAAAAAAGGAAAGGGATCAAATTTGTTGCAAAATAAATAACTTATTATTTTTTTAACCTATAGTATTCATCCCGTACGGACGCCACTGAAAGAAATATTTAAAAATATTCTTCAATAAATAAATCCTATTTGTGCTTAGTAGGCGCATGCCAGATTTACTTTAATTCCCTGTAGGTTAAAAGTAAAGAGGTTTAGGGCATATGTTAATATAAACTTTTCTTCCTAAAATGGGCTAATAAATTATATCCTCTATTTTTAGCCATCAATTAAATTACACCCTAAATAGTTTTAACACGCTTTTATTAACTTGGGTTGTAACTATCTATCTATCCATCTATCTATGTAACGGAATCTTTGAGCCTAATTTTAACCAACTTCCAGCTATTCGATTTCTTTGAAACTTTGCACACGTATTAAGGACCCATACGACAATTACAATAAATCTGCAAACAGTATCCCGTTATCCTGGTTTGGATCGCCAGGAAAAAAAAAATCCATTATATTATAAAAACAACACCTGTGTTGCCATCTTTTGGCAACATTCCAAACTTTCTCAGGTTTAGCTACTCTTGACAAAATGGCGAAGGAATTTTTAGTGAATAAACTGGAGCATTTTTACATACATACATACATAAATGCATATCGAACTAAAAAATGAAAATAAATAATAGTTTAAAAAAATGGCGCTTTTATATGCAACCGAACTAAAAATTAGAAAATAATTTTTCATTAAAAAAAAAAATATTGTCACTTCATAGTAAAAGCGTGAGGTGCATTTACAATTTTTCATAACTTTTCCCTCATAGATATTGGCAAATATGATAATTATAACATTTAATATATTAGAAAGCACCCCACACTTTTTACTATGAAGTGACAATATTTTTTAATAATTATTTCTGTTTGGATTCGGTTCCCTAACGGCATTTTGGACTGGAAACTATTGACTATTAATGTATACTTTTGAAATTTTAATTTGAGGAACACACTTGACCAAAAAATGTATTACAATGGTATAAAAATTATTGTATTGCTTTAAAAAGGCAGTAACCATAGTTACTTACTAGGTATTTTTCTCAATTTAAATGGCCAGATTTTTAGTGCAGTGTTGTACTGTACAGGGTGTTTTAAAATAACTGCCAAACAGTTTAGAGGTGATTCCTTTATAAAAATAAAGGGTAGTTTATTCTACAAACGTTGGGTCAAATGTTCATTGAAAAAATGTCTCGGTAAAAAAAAAAACAAAAAAATATTTATACATTTTTTTAATTCTTTATCATAAATTACCTCAAAATTGATCTCATTTATTGCACAGTAAATACTGATAATCGATATATTTGTGTGATCTACTGTGCTTCATCTTTAAATAAGAACAGACTAATTTTATCTGTGTTATTATTCTCCCTGCAAAACAGTTTATCAATATAACAAATAATAAAACACCCAAACATCAGCTAATTAATTTTACACATCCCATTTTCATTAAGGGGAGATACCTGTAAATGCCTAAATTTTCGAGTTACAAGCCGTCGAAATTTAATTTTTATTTTAGTTTTTCCCCATATTGACATAAAAATTTATTGATTATAGTGACTTCCGACTCTGTAATATAGGAAATATTGAATATTATGTTCTAAAATTTTGGGGACGTGTTCTTAAAGGACTATACTAACATATAATAAAAATTTTTATTATATTTTAGTTAAGTTATTAAGTTAGTTAAGTTTTTTTTATATAATTTAAAACATTTTACAGGTATCTCCCCTTAAGAAAAATAACTTAAAACTCTGATTCTATCATTGAGTTAAAGCAATTGCGAAGTGTTGTTAAAAAAATATATTTATAAAAAAATATACAAGAAATTTATCCTAAAAAATCATCCATTAAGGTATATTTGTAATGATTTTATGTTTTTCTAAACATTTACTAAAAATGTACGATAGAATATACTTTTGAATCTTTTGTAAAGGGCTGTGTTGTCCATAAATTACGTGAGGCATTTAGGGGAAAGGGGTTGAGTTAAATCCCACCAAATCTCACCTTGGGGGTCTTTGCAAATATCACGTCATTTTTCTTCAGCTACAAACAGGAAACATGAAACGAGATTTGGACAGGTTTCCCAGGAAAAAAATAAAGTGATTTGATTTGGATCGAAGACCTTTTTTTTGGTCTTCAAAATTATTCAACGAAAAAATTAATATTTTTGGCCTAAAAGTGGTGACTCTTTAATTTAAAAATCTCACTTGAGATTAAAGGCGCGGATGGGGGTTGAAAATTTCACCAAGATTCAGCAGGGAGGTCAAAAATTTTAAAAATACACCTGACATAATTTATAGACGTCCCCTTAAATGAAAAAAATAGTACTTTAACTAGACTTGCAACAACTAAACTAAAAAACGGTGATCTTTTATAAATTGAATATATCAAATAGTTAATATACTTATAATATATTTTTTTAAATTGCAAATTTAAGTAGGGAGATTCGGAACGATGTTCACTTAATACAAACATTATAGCTAACAGCTGAGCGCTCAGCGAAATCGCTTTTAATCCTTTAGTCGTTAAAAAAAATGTTTGGGATGCAGGTAAATGTATTTTTATTTCTGTGAAAATTTAAAAGATACTACGATTCATAAATATTAATTTGCATTATTAATGTATCAAAATGTAGGTGATTGTATTTTTATTATGCATTATTAAGATATTATGTTTTGTAAGGTTTTTATCAAAAAAATTGCAATTTTAAAGAAAACATTGGGTTCAAATTCCAATCTTTATTTAAGCAATTAATAATAAATTATTATTCCTTACGTCGGCAGGTATTACAAAACATTTTTAATAAAAAAATTTAAAATAATTGATAATTAATAATTTCTAAAAGGTAAACTTAGTTTGGACATACCTAATAGAAAACCCACTTTTTATACATGAAATAAAATTTATACCTTGTTACAATTTTTTACATAACTATTTAAAAATTCTTGAAAATTATAGAATGCCTTTTGTACAAGGTAATCTTTGACTTTCGCCTTAAACACAGAAGAGGTCGTTGCTTTTTATTCTTGTGGCAATTTATTATTAAAAAAAGGGGCATAATAATTTACAGACAGGCAAGTCCTATTCAGTCTTAAGTAGTCGAGTCGAATGTCATTTCCCACTTTAGTAGCATATAGCACAAGTTAAAAGATATATCTAAAGTCATACTTTTGAGACTTACAAAACATGCCCTCTCATCAGCCCTATACCCCAACCCGGCAACAGTGCGCACTGCTCTTCTTTAAAGAGAGAATATGCGTTTTGACTGGGTAAATGTCCCCATGCCAATATTGCATAGGTCGCAGTCGACTGAAAAAGCGAATGGTATGCCTGCATAAGCACAGCAAAGGGAAGGATTTTCGATAGCTTCTTTTAGGAGAAAGAATTTTTTGATAGTTTTGCTAAAACTGTATCAATGTGTTTCTCGAACGTTAGACCAGGATCCAGATTAACACCCAAAAACGTTAGGGTTTTCCTCGGGGATCACCCCAAGGCTGAAAAAAACTTCTATAGTTTTAGACCTGTTTATTGAGAGTTTGTTGTTGCAGATCTTTGTTTGAATTTGCCAGGGTAGCCACAGCCCAGAGTTTGAAGTTATATTTATAATATCGTTTATATAAATAGGAAAAGAAGTGGACCTAATATTAAATCTTGTAGCACACCATGCTGCACAGTTTGCTGAGGGGGCACCCTCTTTTTGCAAAGTGTTTGTTACTTTCTGTCTAACAAATAACTCTCTAGCAGTTGCAATAATCTTCCTCCATAAAATAAGAACTAGTATATCCAAGAGTACCCTGTGAGATACGCAGCCAAATGCTTTGGACAGGTCGCAAAAGCTGCCCTTAGATATTGGCCTTCTTTGAAAGCACATGTAATGTACTTTAATATGTTTATTATGGCACTAGTTGGCGAGAGACCCACCCTTAATCCAAACTGTATAATGGAAAATAGGCCATTTCTCTCGAAATACTCATAAAGTTGTTCGTTTAAAAGGTATTCGAAAACCTTTGCTTATCCAGATCTGATATTATCGAGATGGGTCGATAATTGTTATAATATTTTGTTTCCCTTTTTTATAAATGGGCACAACCTTGGATATCTTAAAACATTCTGAAAATACTCCTTTTCTTATACTTTAATTAAAAATTCTTGTTTAAGTAGGTACTCTGGAATCTTTTAGTTTTTTTTTTAATAGTATATTCATATCATATAGAACCTTACTTGGTTTATTTTTAAGGGCATTTATGGCATCTCGTACCTGTATAGGTCCCTAAGATTACCGGGTAAGACCGCCCAGAGAAAATTGCTCTGGCAAAGGGGGCAACAGCCATGTAATTTATGTATAATATTTTTATAGGGAATATAGTATTTTTTTATTATGTTGGGTTATACCTTTTAGTGGCTTATAATAAATAATAGAGAACAATTTAAGTGATTTAATTTATTTAAAATAATTTTACTTTATAGTAGAAAATATCTTATTTGGTAAGGGGCCTTGTCCAGACTAAGTGGGCGGCGTTGTACAACCTATTGGGCCAAACGTAAAGTTTTTTACTAAAAACTTTTACTTACCCAAAAATTAGGTATACCTTAATATAAACCATAGATTTGACCAATCAATGCCATTTTTAATAGATACTTATATGTTATTGACAGTTTAAAATATTTAAATTTGCTTAGGTGGGCGGGACTTCCCGGACCTCCCCTAAATGTAATATTTCCTAGTAAAGTGAAACAGTATTTTTTTAAAATTTCATTCCATCGCCCGATAAAATCACTCCATTGGTTTTTACAACATTTCAGCAAATATTAACCCCTATTGATTGATCCCGACATTTACATTAAAATTTTAGGATTATATATGAACCAATGTCTGCCAGCCTATACAAATGTCTTTTAACATGGATATCTGGCACAACGCACTAACAATATAAATTCCAAGACAGGCTGAGGCAAAGCTAAATTTATAGTGTTCGATCTTTATAGAGTAGGAGCCCGTGAGCGGCAGATTTTCGCCATTTTGTAAAAGCTGAAAGTTTGTCAACGTATGCTCCCAACATAGGTAAAAGCAATGGAGCTATGAAGTTTGACTTATAGTGGCTTTGGCAGGTACCAGGTACCAAAAGTTAATTAATTGAAACATAACTTTCGTCATTTTGTAAAAGCTGAATTTTATATATGTAATTTGGGTACCTATTAGACGATATTTCTCCAGTTGTCAGACAGTTTCGACAGTTCCAATCTCTTGGCAAACAAACATTTGTGTGTGTCCCCATGGATAACCTTAAATATTTCTGCTATTTAACAAGATATGACAAAAGTCTTATATCAGAGTTGTGGGGTTTCTAAATAGATATGTCTTAAAAATATTTTGATGTATTTCAAGTATTCTACAAAGCAATTAAAAAAAACTTACCTCACAGCATAATTTTTTTGGGACACTCTGTATACATTAAAATATTTTTAGGACATGCCTATTTGGCAAATCTTATAAAATACTTTTTGTTATATCTTGTTAAATAACAGAAATTGGACTTCCTCGGGCATTCGGCAACCCCAAAATGTTTGTCTGCCAAGAGGTTGACAAAACTGTCAGGCGACTAAAGAAACATGTTCTAATAGGCACCCAAGTAACATAAAATAAAATTCAGCTTTTACAAAATGACAAAAGTTAAGTTTTAATTTACTAACTTTGGTACCTGCCAAAGCTATTATAAATCAAACTTCATAATCTCCCATCGCTTCTAACTATGGGAGCATGCGCTGACAAACTTTCAGCTTTTACAAAATGACGAAGGTCTGCCGCTTACGGGCTCTTGGACTATTATTAAAATACTAAAGTTTTGAAAACTTTTTGATTTATTGTCGCCGTGTTTAATTTTAATGAACGCAGTCAGTAATGTGTAGTTACCACCCATAGAAACATTTTGGGAGTTGAGAAGCAGAGCGGACCATCCCACAAATGAAATTATAAGCTTTAGCTCTTTTTTCCAATAGTATAAAACCTCTTTGTTAGGACCAGTGTAGACTAAAAATTATTATAAGATGTTAGTCATTCACTTTCGCTTTGATAATTAGATGTTACGCTATTTAAAATGCATGTCAAAAATAATTTAAATATATACAAGGTGTCCAAAAAGGTATGCTCATAAATGATAGGGGTTATAGAGTGAGTTAAAATAATATTAGTACTATCGCGTTTTTTTAGGCAGTTATTGACCTTCAAAGTTAAAATAATAAATATTTTAATTATAACTTTTAAACTGATGTCACAGTACCAATGATATTTAAATAAACTCATGCTAGTGGTATTTTTTTGAAATATTATTAGTTTCACTTCTATCAGTTCTATCACTTGCATGTGATCATGATTATTTGATCACGTGATAGATGCCATTTAAAATATTAGTGGTATTCTTTTAAAAAATATTAGTTTTACTTCTACCAGTTTGTTTATCGAAAGAATAATAAACATTCAGAATGAAGTTAGCCACAGAGGTTTTGAAAGCTTCACTAATCATGTCTCGAAAGAAAACCACTAGTAATGCTTCTTTCCATAGGTAAACGGCTGTTAAGTAAGTCGGTATATACATGGTGAGCCGATTTATTCATTTCATGTATGTATTTTTGACAGACTGACTTTTGCTTTGACAGTTCGATTTCCCCGTCTCTTTTTCTACAAAAAGGTATACCTTATTTGAATCTATGTTAGGTATCGTTTTTCAAAAAATCGCAATATAAATACAGTCAAACCAGCATTTTGTATGTATTAAAAAAATACATTTATTTTTTTATAAATCATTACAATATAATAAAATTATTCATAGTGAGTAAATAATAATTTTAATTTGTAAAAGTTTTTATGGACCTACTATAAATTTATATATGTTTTTTTTTCAGATAGTCAGCAAGAATATGTGGGTTTAATTCAACCAGTGTCAAAACTGTAATATAAATTTTAAGTAAATAAAGTGAACCTTATACAACAGTAAATAATGTGTAAAATTTTTGTGTGTAATAAACTAGACAGTATAATAAAAAGAAAATCGTGTTTTATCTCGAACTTTTAACGTTCTAAACGTGAACAAGTATGTCGAGTGATCCAGAAACCACGAAACATAAAGTTTCAGGAACAGTTAAAAAGAAACACAGGTCTAGGTCAACTCCACGATACAATGATGTGGATAAGCCACGCAAGAAGAGACATTTAAGTGCTGCAAATTCTTTTGCATCTATTCCACATGCGATCAAGTTGTCTATGCTTAATAGTGGATTATTACCGACTAGTAAATTTAATGGTACGTAAAGATATGTTTATTAGAATAAGTTATTTTACTATAAAATAAACAATTAAAAAGTTAAACGAACTTAAAAAAAAATAAACAAAGAGCTTAAAATAATAAATAATAATATACATATTTAAAACAAAAAGCCATAATTTTCAAACACTTCGTTGAAGACTTCTACTGCACCAATTTACATGATCTTTTTTAAAATATCCTCTGGTTACTAATACATCTCATTGCTACTTTTTTAATGTTTAATTTTCTTTTTATTTTCTATAAAAACAAAACATGTGATATGCAACCGCGGAGAATATTATTTGCAGTATAGGTAGCTTTTTGGGCAGTATAAACTGCACCACTTTAAATTTTCGGCAGTACAAACTGAACCAGTTTACATGATCCTTTTGAAAATGATTCTCTGGTTACTGAGACCTTTTAACACTTTTTTCTTTTTGTTTAATTGCTTTTTTTCTAAAAAAGAAAGTTATTTTTGTTAGAAATAAAAAAATGTATTTGTCAACGGTTTTTTTGTAACTTATTTATTTTTACCCCTACCTTTATATACAGGTTGTCCAGTAACTCAAGCAACAAACTTTAAGAGGTGATTCTATAATAAAAACTTTCCATGAATATATAACCGTTTTAGTTTTTGAATTACGGGGTGTTAAAAAATTAATATACAGGGTGTTCATTTAAAAACTTTCCACTCAAGTTATCTTCGCAACTAGACAGATTTGAGAAAATCGCCAAAACACGTCAAGATATTTATTGAGGGGGAACGTTTTTACAAAATTCGACGGCGCCCCTTTAACCAGTTAACCACCAGGGCCACCACCCCAAAATTCTTAAATGAGAAGGCGGGTCGAGTGATACATCATTTTAAAGCTCCTGACGAGTACTTTATAACCCTAGAATATGAAGTCAATATCTTCACCTATTACAAAATGGCGGTATTTTAAAAATTACATAAATACCTGATTTGGATGGCCATATTTCCGAAACTAATAAAGTTAGATGTACCTAATGTGGTGTTTTCTTAAAGCTCTTTTACAGGTCTTTTTAATAATGATACTGGTAGTAATATACAGGGTAGAAGAAAAAGTACATATTTTTTTATTTAAGAACCCTGTATATTATTTTACCATCCAATCAGGTATTTAGGTAATTTTTAAAATACCGCCATTTTGTAATAGGTGAAGATATTGACTTCATATTCTAGGGTTATAAAGTACTCGTCAGGAGCTTTAAAATGATGTATCACTCGACCCGCTTTCTCATTTAAGAATTTTGGGGTGGTGGCCCTGGTGGTTAAGGAGTTAAAGGGGCGCCGTTCAATTTTTCGTAAAAACGTTCCCCTCAATAAATATATTGACGTGTTTCGGCGATTTTCTCAAATCTGTCTCGTTTCGAAGATAACTTGAGTGGAAAGTTTTTAAATGAACACCCTGTATATATATATATATATATATATATATATATATATATATATATATATATCCCTTCCCTTTTTTTAAACAAAAAATATCTTTTTATGTGTAGAGAACGTCCTCCAAATTTTTTAAAAATATCTGAATTTGAATAAAACTTCCTATACTTTTTTTTGACAATCTGTAGTTTAAAAACTAAGACGTTTAGGACATAATATGTTCATATGAAGTGTTTTTATAACTTTCATTGTTGGTTCACCCCTTTAAGTTTATTGGTTAATTTACTGGACACCCTTTATATCTACAAGAAACAAATATATTATTAAATTTAGA
>JACEGR010005861.1:0-67779 GCA_014170235.1 Listronotus bonariensis
TTTTTATCTTGGACAAACCACGAAGGCTAAAAGCCTAAATACTAACGTACCGTGGGTGTCTTAAGCGAGGTAAGAGGGAGTTTGTTGACACGGGACTTAAATACTTGAAGATTTGGGGGAAGGAAAGACCTCCGCGGGCAGCAGGTTCCACAACCTAGAAACTCTAGGGATAAAAGAACGAACAAAGTGGGAAGTTCGGGGCCTGTCCAGTTGGACCGTATAGGGATGCATACGCGCGGAACCACGAGTTTCTCTGTTGGGAACCGTAAGTGGAGGAACTATACTGGACAATTCTTCAGAGCAGAAGCCATGGAAGTACCTATAAAAGCGATAAATCCCCCACAGCCCGACGATGTGCAAGAGAGGGAAGCCTTTCTGTAAGTGAAGGATCATTAATGAGACGAATAGCTCTTCTTTGAATAGAATCAAGAATGTTTAGGGTTGTGGGGACGCCATGCCCCATATATGAGAACAATATTCCAAGGGAGGTCGGATTTGGGACATATAAAGTGTATAAATTAGAAGGGGAAAATACTTTTTGGCTCGAAAGAGAAATCCAAGCTTTTGAAGCTGCCGTGGCTATAGATACAATGTGTTTATGCCAGTTAAGTTAAATGCAAGATTAAAGGTGTCTTTGCTCTGTAAAACTTGGCCGCTCATAAGTAGAGGATGAGTATTTGATGACTCTTTTCATGACAAGGAACACGATTTAGTGTTTCAGATGCGATCAAATGGACGAGATGCTTAGCGCCCCCCGATCCAATATTAAATTAAGATCCCAAGCGAAAGAGATATCTGCATCGCTCTGCGCTTGCTTTTCCAAGTCGGGTTTAGTAATGGGTTTGAGGAACGCTGAAGCTAGAGTGAAGGGTGCCATCGTCCGGCGAAACTACAAGCAGATGGAATTAGTTGTGGACGAGAGAAGGTCGTTGATGTGATGAAGAAACAATGTTGGTTGCGCCCGAACTGAGCCCTGAGGGACTCCGGCATTTACTTGAGTGAAAGCCCGAAGAATGGCCGGTCCCCAATGACTGATATGATGACGATCAGATAAGATAACTAGAGGAGCCAAGTACAGAGTTTGGTTGAAAGACCATAGGAGGGAAGTTTATTAAGAGAGTTGCGTGCATGCCAGACCTGGTCAAAAGCTTTCGGATATATCAAGAGCAACGATCTGGCGACTCACCTAGAACTCAAGAGACTTGTTCCAGCAGTGTGGATCACGAGAGGAAAGAAGATTCTGCTGTTGATCTTTGTGCGGCGAAATCCATACTGCCTGTCATGCAAAAATTTTGTGTTTTTCTAGGTACTTAAGAATTTGTGAATTAATTAGTTTTTCCATTACTTTACAAAGAACTGAGAGAATTGATATTGGTCTATAGTTAGATGGAAGAGATTTAGATCCTTTCTTGGGAATAGGTTGAACACGTGCAGCTTTCCAGCTTTCCAGAAAGATACCTGTGTTGTAAGAAATTCGAAAGAGCCGAGTTAAGATTGGTGCAAGTTCTGGAGCACATTTTTTTAAAACGATTGCTGGTGTATTTTCAATTTTGCTAAAATGGTGAATGCGCTTTTTTCTTCCTTCCTTGCCACTGTTAGAATCTGCGATAAAAACACAATAGAAACCAAGCTTTCTAATGGTTTCTATAGGCTCTATGGGATTGTATTGATTTTTTTCGACAGGGAATAACTTCGATAACCCGCAAATACAACCAAAAAGGACACCTGTACAAGAAATAAGTAAAGTTATTTAGAAAACTTACCTAGCCTAATACAATTTCTAACCCCATGAAATATCGTAGCAACGCCAAGTCCTTTCTGTAGTCCCATAACTCCTTCTGTTTATAAACACTACATATCCGGCATAAAAATACATTTCTATAGTAAATTGCGTGCTCTCCCCTTTGCTCTTAATTCACCTTGAAGTTGCATTCTTGTCTTAAGTACATCAAATGGGTTGCTAAAAATGGCAGCCGTGCTACCTGCCAGTCCTCCACATACAAAATCCATATCTAGTATCAATTAACCTAATTTTAGCTAAGCTGCAATAAAAAACAAGATACTTATGTTCTTTTTATGAATTTATGAACTTATAATAGTTGCTTCCGCCTAATACATTTAAATAAGATGTACGGGGTGTCCGAATTTCATTAAAATTGCTGGAAATCTTGTTTATTTTTAAAGATAGAGACTTTCGGTTTTCACGAACTGTTGCTACATTTTTATGGAAACAAAAGATAACACTAGATTTTTCATGACCCCTCTTAGTTTTTGACATACAGGGCGAAATTTTTTTTTCCATTTTTGGACCCCTCCCGTATCTTAGTTTTCTTGTAAATTAGAACCAAAGTAAAAACTGATGTTTGATTAGATAGTTTTTACACTTAAATCCAGTGGTGTAGATAGATATTTTTTAGTTTTATATATTTTTAAGATATGAACCAAACATATGATTTTTCTTATGGAACACCCTGTATATTTCTTATTTAATAAATTATAGAGGATGAGAGCTTTTCAAAAATACCGGTATGGAAACCAATCGCCGACCTTAGCAAATGTATTGTATTTAATACTATTTCGTCAAAATCGGAGTTGCCCGCAGGTTTCTAGAAAATTACCAAAAAATACCACATTTACCTAATATATTTAATTTGTAATAGTTTCGAAAATATAGTCATCGTCCCGAATTCGATAATAAAATATTTTTTAAATAAAACACCCTGTATATTTTATTACCATTAAAAAAAAACATTTAAAAGACTTTTAAAAATTTACCGCATTTAAAATTATTTTCTCCAAACAATTTCTGGCTAATTTGAACAACCAAATCTTAATGCGCCACCCTGTGCCGAGGGCTAATGGCCTATTGTTATTGTTATTAATAAAAACACAGTGACTAATTATGATAAACAGTTATATGTCATTATGTAATTAGCTTTTTTGAACTTCCATTGTCTTTATTTTAAAGCTATTCACAGAAGTTTCGGATGAGTGTCTATCTCCCAACTTTTTTTCAAGTGATTAGTTTCGGTTATCGCTTGAAATGGTGAGGAGATAGGACAATCTCATCCGAAGCGTCGTGTATCAGTTAAAAATAAAAGGGACAATGCATGTCCAAAAGAATTGGTAGTTATTGAAAACATTACATTGTCTACCACCTTCAAAGTTATATGTCATATGCTGATTTTATAAAAACTGCAACCACTAAGGAAATTTAAAAGATAATCTTTAATAATAGTACTAAGAAATTATACTTCTTTGGTAATATATTATGTATGTATGCATGTGTACCTCCATGATGCGTTTGAAATTACCTCTAATAAACACTTTTGGCAAGCTTTTATCACAGAATAAAATTCATTGCTAAAAACCTTATTTGGCTTAGCAGGCAGGGGACAAAGTAATACATGAAAACAATGTAGGCCAAAAAACAATAAAAAAATAATCGGCAAAGATAAACAAGATCTTTGGTTAGGTCCATAGATTGGAAGAAGCTGGGTTGCGTTCTCCTTACTTTAAAGCGATTTTTTCGCGATTGGCTTTCGTTTTTCTAACAAAAATTTAAGGATATAATTTCTTTTTCCACGAAATTTTTCGGATTGACTAAGAGCGATCTTTTTGAGATTTCGGAGCAACAAAATTTTTAAACCGAAAACGAAACGAACCTCCGAGTGGGAGCGAGTCAGATCAATTAACACGAACGAGAGCAGTAAGAATGCCAAAAACGCTATTAGAACAAACCGATGTTTTGATGGGGCTTGTCCACTTGTCACGCAGGATTGTAATTCCAGTCCTCAGGTACGGTAAAATCCAGAAATAAACTTTAATAAGGGCGCTCGATCCAGTTTGAGCTTATGTTACTCAACTCTGTGACGTAATCTTTTTCCATAATTCTTTGTTTACAATCGTACTGGAAGCTTTTTCGCGGTTTTGGTGTTATTTTTTTGCTTTTTAATCATTGGATTTTTATATATGTTTAGTTTTTACTGTTTATAGTAAAATTGAGTAGTTATTAGTATTAGTACTGCAGTTACAAAGAATTTTAAAACCTGTAAACAAGGGTCACTGACCTTTGATATTTTTTAAATAAAATTTACATTTAAATCGTTATTAAGGGTAAGATACCAGTTTCTTAATGTATTTAAAGTGATTTCATTTTATTTTGTGCAAGTATTGGTTTATTTTGTTACATAAAAAATATTATGGCAAAAAGGTGACGTCACAAACATAACCTATATTTTCGGACAAATATAGAAAATTGAGCGCTCCTTATTAAAAAGTTTATATTCCTTGGCGATAAAATATTGCGAAACTCCGGAATCACGTGACTACAATAATCAAAAATTTCATTGGACTTGGACCGTTTTTCCGCAATTTTACCTTGTGATTTTACCTACATGAGGACTAGACTCTAATTATCGCCTAAACTGCAGTCTTTGACAAATTGCCGGGGCCCGAACTGATTGGGGGACCCGCGCGGAGATGAAAAGCCTAAATGTAGGTATGAAGTGAGGAACATTTTTCTTTTTTGTTCTTCAACTTTTTGTTGGATATTTTTGAAAAGTAATGTAAACAATATTAAGTATTGTCGAACAAGTGATAACCCTTCTTTTGGGTCACTTCTGTTATTCCTTAATTAAGGGGACTCGGCACGTCTCTCTTCGGCCCCGTCAAGAAATCCCCACAAAATATCCCTGTAAACCAATAATTGGTAGTAATTGTCTAGGAAGTTAAGGCAACTTTGATTTTTGACCAATTTTTGTATATATAAACGGTTGTTATAATAATACAATAAACTGTAAATCTCCAGCACTGATGTTGACATTTATCTCTGTTTAATAACAGGCCGAAAATGGTACCTAGACGTGACGTGGCCGAAAATGGTACCAGACGTGACGTCAACACACGTCAAACTAGTGGCCGAACGTCGCAACTCCTTCATAGAGGAACTTTGATACTTACCTACTTTAAAATCGTACGTTTTTAAAAACTCATTTTTTAGCCAAACCATCGAGTTAAACTTCCTATTAGAAACGAGGGTTTATTCCCGTTTACACACCTTAGGGTACACATCAAGGGTTTAGTTGTCTAGACCCGTTTTACGAAACGTACCTATAATAAATTAATTAATATACGGCGTGATTTTTAATTGCGGTAAAAACTCCAAGATCTTATTCATGAGGAAATTTAAAAAAAAAAATGAGTAGACATTATTTTTGTCTAAAATACTTGTTGATGTACCACTTGAGGCGCCACCGGACTTGCACCTTACTGTTTTTAATAACTTGGCAAAAATTAATCAAAATCGGATAAGGAATATTTAAGATAATAATAAAAAAACTTTTTTTATGTTTAACACCCTTAAATTTTATACCGCAATTAATAAACACTCTGTATATGATAATAGGAGCATAAATAAAAACTCAAATAATTAAGCAAGTAAGATTATATTGTTTAATTAGCATACACATCAATATAACTAACAATACTAGAAACCTAAACCTTAGGGAGAAGAATATAAAAATTGTCTGTAGTTTATGTAGGTGTACGCCCATCGAAAATGAATTCCGTCGCGTCATCCTACATCAGCCATAGAACATTATTTTGCCTATTGACATATATGTTAATTACGACGAAATATTTGGGTACAACCTCTATACTTTGCATTAAATAAATGCTCCCTTTACACAATACGATTGTATATCATATTCTGGGGCACTATCATCAACCATTACATTTAACAGTATGTTATAATAATAATTATTACGCACTAGTGCCTACAAATAGTATTAGGCTAAAGCTACTATAATATTTATAATAATATAATAAACACCCTTAAATATTACTAGGTTAAAGGGCATAAATCCTTTAACAAACACTTAATACCAATTTATGCCTTTATGAAATATTTATACAGTGCATATTATAGGATAGAAACGCGATACAATAAAAGAAACATAAACTTATGTTTTATTCTTGAAAAAAACCACTAATTCTATGCAAAGTATAGCTTGTAAAAACACGCTATCCTTCTCTTTATATATTTAGCAGGCCATTTTTAATTCAAGCTTTCGAGAAAATAAAATAATTTCTTTGGTTCTGTAAAATTTGACAAGAAACCAAAAAAAAAAATTATATAATATATATAATTAAATTAAATTAATTATAATTAATAATAAATATTTAAAATAATATCAAATTGATAATAGTAAAGGGATCCATCCAATTGGATCACATAGAATGCCTAGAAAACTTAAGACAAGTACACTTTATGCCATCTGCAATATCAGGGGACTGTTCACCGTATTACTTTAAAAGTGCTCTACTTTACCTATAGTCTTGGGAAAGTTCACTTTTTAATGTGCATCCACTGACCGAGTAGCATCGAAGAGGATTAGCTATCTGTTCGGTCATTTGCCTTGCAGTCATCAAAGATGATATTTGTTATTAAAATGGTGATAGTTTTGAATTTAAATGTGAAAGGCGATTATAAAGCCTTTTCAATCAGACCGACCCTTCTAGATTGTACACCCTTGTATCTCTTGACGCACATATTTACTGGTTGAAGGCCAAACAGAGTGTTGATGTCTCTAACCAATGACTATTATATTTCCAGAAATTCCATGGATGGTGGGATATTAAGAAACCCATTTAACTGGTATTTTTAAAAACTGAAAAAATGTTTTATATGTAAACTAATAGTATTTTTACTATTTCCTTTGTGTGTTTACTGAGCCCTTTCTTCATAAAATAGCTTTTAGTCTAACAATACAGTTTGTGGATTTGTAGTGAAAACTTAAATTAAAAATGGCCAACCGTAAGATTTACCAAATACATAAACAAATTTAAATTGATGCCAGCCTAACAAAACAGTGGGGAGACATGGCAATCAAACAAACCTTGAAGAGAAGAAAGCTAAATAACGGTCAAATTCCAAAAACCTGTTTTTAAGGCATTGGGACCCTATTTTCACAAAACACCTTCAAAGGATGTCAAGAAAAAGTGAATTAACAAACGCATGTTATATTTTTTTATGCATATTGATGTTTCTGGATATTTTGGCTCATTTTTTGGTCATGATTTTCAAGTATTCCAGAGCATTATGAGCTGCGTTTGCTTGGGCTTCCTTTGGATTCTTACCAGTGCCAAAGCAAACTGCTACGGGCAAGGTTGACAACTGCACCAGGCATTGGCAACGTCCAGTTAAAGATTTTTCTTCAATGTCAACGTAGGTAACTTCAAAGTTTTGCTCGGAAGCAATCTCTTGCAGGAACTGGACAAAGTTGAAGTCTTTGGCAGCGAGGTTTACGGTCTGCAAGAATAAAATTCAAATATTATAATAATAATCAAACATCATTTTAATTTGTTGTTTAGGAACAAAATTTACTGTAGTAATATATTTACTTATTATGAAATTGACATGATCATTTTACAATGCTCATACCTATACAGTAGTGGAAAAAAGTATGGAAACTTTTTAAGATTACGATTATTTTTTGTTTCTGCAATATTATTTCCGCATACACATAATTAGAATATAAATTGACGTAGTATTATTTATTTTTTTAGAAAATTGTTTTTGTTAGGATTCTTGTTTTTAAATAATAAGAAATTTTCAAAAAACAGTTGGAAAAAAAGTATGGAAACTTTTATTATTTCATAAAAAAAAATGTTACAAACATACATATGATTGACACTTTTTTAGTATTTTGTAGAATACCCTTTAGCATCTAAGACTGCCTGGCACCTTTTAGTCATAGAGTCAACCAATTTTTGAAGTGTCTCTACAAGAATTTGGGACCACTCTGATTTAATAATATTAAACAGTTGTTGTTGATTTTTGATATTAGAATGAATTCGAATACAGTCTGGGGATTGGGATGGCCATTCAAGTACAGTTTTGTTTTTCTCACCAAACCAATCTTTTACTAACTTAGATGAATGTTTTGGGTCATTGTCCTGTTGAAAAATCCATCGCAATGGCATATCTTCTTCTGCAAATGGTAACATTGTATTTTCCAATATCTCTTTTTATTGAAATCGGTCCATTTTCCCTGCACTTGAATGATTGGTCCTGTCCCAGATGGAGAAAAACATCCCCAGACCATTTTGTTCCCTCCTCCATGCTTCACAGTAGGAATTTGGTACTTTGCTTTGAATCTTGCGCCAGCCGGTCTTCTTATATATCGTCTGCCATCAGATCCAAATAGTGAAAATTTACTTTCGTCACTCCACAGAACGGTATTCCATTTTTCTTGAGACCAATAATTAATGTGAGCTCTAGCAAATTCCATTCGAGCCTTTCTATTTTTTTGGACAAAAGCGGCTTTTTAACAGCGACTCTTCCATAAAGCCCTCCATCAAGTAGACGGTTTCTTACGGTTCTACTTGTCACATTAACACCAAATTGCTCAGAGATTTCAGTGGTAATTTGACTGGAAGTTTTTCTGGGATCAAGTTTTGAGATCCTTAAAATAGTTTTATCAATTCGGGAAGTAGTTTTACGAGGTCTTCCCGACTTCGGCGCAGATCCTTACATCACCACGACTTTCATATTTTTGTATTATTTTCGTTACCGCACTTTTAGTAATATTTAGAGATTTTGCAATTTTTGATTTTTTCTTTCCATTTTAAATAAGTCAACAATTTTTTGTTTAAAGTCATTTGAAAACTAACGGTGCCTTGGCATGATAAATTTAATAAATTAATACCGTACACGATATTTGCTCTGTAGAACTAAGACTAAATTTTTTAGAACCTAAAATATGAATAGTTTCCATACTTATTTCCAACCACAAATTCCTTATCACAAAAGAAAAACATAAACAAAATTTCTTCTTGAATTCCTAAACACGATAATATGTACTTCAGTGGCATTCCTACATTTTAGCAAACATTAAAGGTTCCTGACAAATTTATTATTTAATTATACGAACAATCTTGAAAGTTTCCATACATTTTTCCACTACTGTACATAAAACAAGGTAGATGTTGTAACAATAATAAATCTTTTAAAATTTAAAAGAATAAAAATAAAATGTCATTCCTTAGATATACCTATTCAACTCTGATTATAATTTTTTTTTAAAGCCAAATAGCAGATAATTAATATTAATATTTATCCATTATGGATTTAAAGAACCTTTCGTGAATTTGCGGAAGTTGTAGTTGACAAAATAAGGGTAGAGTTTATTTTTTTTTCAAAAATGTCATTCGTTTTCGAGTTACAAGCTGTCAAAAGTTCCATTTTTATTTTGGTTTTTTCGCCATATTGCATTTTTTAACCAATCCAGTTGATATTTGGCACACAAATCGAGCTTTGCAGATTCTAAAATTTTAAGACTAAAGTTCCATTTTTTAAATACCGCCAGAGGGCACTTTACTTACCTAAAACTTAAAATTTATTTACATTATAACTTTTTTATTTTTGACAGATACCGCAAAGCTGGGGGCGCCATTTTATAGGCAATCAAAAACTTAAAAAACAAGATACTTCTTTATAAAAGTCGATAAACCTCGCCGTCCCTCGGTGTGTTAAATATTAAAAAAAAAACTTTTTTTTAAATATTTAACACCCCATAGTTCAAAACCAAGACATTTAGGATGTATGTTTATTTGAGGTTTTTTCTTATTTTTTGTTGTAGAATCGCCCTGTAAAGTTTGTCGGCTGAGTTACTGGACACCCTGTATGTATGTAGGTAATTTGATTGAAATTGATGAAAACTTTGATGTCTATTGGTGCCTAAACGGTGTGGTTTATCGACTTTAATAAAGAGTATCTTATATTTTAAGTTTTTGATTGTATATAAAATGGCGCCCCCAGCTGGGCGGTATTTTAAAAAAGTACTTTGTCTTAAAATTTTAGAATTCGCAAAGCTCGATTTGTGTGCCAAATATCAACTGGATTGGTTAAAAAATAAATGCAATATGGCGAAATAAACAAAATAAAAACTTTGACGGCTTGTAATTCGAAAATGAATGACATTTAAAAAAAATTTATATAAAGCTCTACCTCTTATTTTGTCAAGTAGAATCACCCTCTTAAGCTTCGTGATCGATTTTTGAATCACCCTGTATAGATGCGCAAAATTAAGAAAAAAAGTAGACCAAGTAAGCATGACTATTTTATTCGCTGCCTCTTCTTACAATTTGCTTTCAATAATTAACTTTCATATTAATGATTAAGCATTAATGCTGAGAATGGTGATGGTCCTTTAAAATAAACTATGGGTACTCTGCATTATTCAAAACATCAAAAAATAAAAAGTCTTAGCAGCCATGGACTAGGAGTTAAGAAAAAAATGAAACTATTAAAAAACTTATTTTCTTCTGCCTTAATTAAGCAAAAACGCCAAAGATCTAATTATATTAATATTTTACTTTATCTATTAATACAAGACTTGGAAACTTAATGTGCTATGAAATCCTTATAACGACAAGAGAGTATTTTTTACTTCTCTGGGGCATAGTATCTACTGGTTTTCTCAGACACTGATGTAAAAGTGTGATTAAAATATACTCGCAGCAAACATTGTAATTAGAGAATTATTGCACAGTGAAATAAGGCTCAGCACCAATAATACCGGCCTTATTTTAACATCTGAGCTTGCAGATGCATCGTAGGATAAAGGATTCCCCTAATAAGTATAGTGCCTGGCTTTATTTATGTCGATTTTAGGTCGTGCCTTATTTTGGTCTTATTTTCACTTCGGAACTGTTCTGTCTAACCGAACGGCTGCCGACCACAAAATCGCAAAAAGCTTTGTAGAAGTAAAACACTTAAAACTTTGCTTTTTCAAATGTATTTCTGTAATTGTGTTAAACAAAGCCCTACAACACAAAACGATAAAGAAAAATCTTCTAAAATGTTTCTCCTTTTTTAGGTTAATGGTACTGTCAACATGATTTGCAATAACTCCAAATTATGGGTACAAGCACTATTTAAATAAGGCCGGTATTAAATAATTCCCGAGCTTAATAAGGCAACTTATGGGCAACTTGCATTAATTCTCTATTGTGCTGTAAGTTGTAAGCTAATTCACTAAATTGTTTAAAAAAGATTAAATTTTGGGTCTAATAATCGATGAGCAGATGAACTGGCGTGAGCACATAGAGGGAGTGAGAGACAGAATAGCAGGACCAGCTGGTATTCTGGGTCGCTTATCACACACAGTCCCTGGATCACTTCTTAGATCTGTGTATTTTGCAATTGTTCATTCCCATCTGCAGTATCTCGCTGGCATTTGGTGTTCAACATACAAAAGGTTTCTTAAACCAATACAATATTTACAAAACAAGGCAATTAAAAATCTATATTCCTTACCATTTAGGTATAGGACTAAAGATATCTATGAAACTTTTAATATTAAATCAATAAAGAGCATCTCTATAACACAAACAAACATAATTATACACCAAATCATAAAAGGGGAGAGATTATCAGAAATTCATTTTACAAAACAGAGCGAGATTCATCAACATTTAACAAGGCACTGTAACAGCCTGGTAAAACCTCAGGTGCGCTCACGGCAGGGCATAAATTCAATTTATTTTGCTGGTGTAAATGAGTACAATAAGCTTTCTAGTAAAATTAAAGAACTAAACTTAAAAGAATTTAAAACTAAAATTAAAAAAGAAATTCCTTTGTACATTGAGATTTAGTTTTGTGACCGATTATAACTGTTATAAAAATTTTGTAAAAGTACTCGTAATGCTGATATTTTAGATGTAGGTACTTAAATTTACTGTGATATTATGTGTAATTGTATTCAGAGGCGTCCCTAGGTGACATTTTCTTGTAATGTTTTTGGGACTTAATAAACTAGGCATTTACTTTCCTACTTTTTAAAAACCACAGTCTAGTCATTTACCTGTAAATCGTTCAATTTCTTTCCCGCAGATTGCTTAAGAGCCTTATGGAATTGAGAAACCTTGTGAGATTGTTGAGTGCTAAGTTTCGAAATTTTGCTGTCTTTCAGTCCGACGTAACGCAGAGATACATTACTCAGCTTCCCGGCAAGCTAAAAACATACAAAATTGAAATGAATATGTGCTAAGATATATTATGCTTCTTTCATTTGTGATTGGTAGTATTTAATCCTTCAGTCAATATATTTGTACTTCTAAGTAAAATATTGTTTGTAAACGTCGATTTTATTATTTGAACGGATCAAAATAAATTTGACTACCAACTTTTATCAGTCCATTTGAACGTTCAACTTGATCGGTTTTTATTTCACTTAGCTTTCTTGCTACAGTTCTTTTTTTTAATATCTTCCTCGACTGATATAGAAATATTGGTTTCTATACTACTGGCAAAAAAGGTCAGAGAGAGAGAATCAGATTAAAATTTGTATTCTTTTTTCAAGTTCTATTTTAACGCGGGTGACAGGAATAATACGCCAATCACAAAATGGTTTGATCATTTCAATTCTGCAATGTTTTTTTTTAATTAAAACTTGGAAAGACAGCAAAAATACCCTAGCACATATAGAAGTTACAGGCAAAACATATAGTTTTATTCTAATAAATTTATAGTTAAATAAAATAAATGCATTTATTTTACTCTATAACTTGCACTTCTAATCGCATAAAAATAACTTTTAATGTTTATGGACACATATATCTCATAATTTAAACATCTTGTTAATTAAAAAAAAAAAAAAAATAACTACACAACCCAGCTAACTTCAACTACATTAACAAATTAAACTACTTGTCACCGTTTTCAAAAAGCAGTAATAAAATGCAAAAACTTAGTAAATAAGGGTATTTAGTGTCATTTTTAAGTGCGCTTTAAAATTACTGTTAAAATAAAATATAATAAAGAATTATTACACAGTGAAATAAGGCCAGGCACTAATAATACCGGCCTTATTTTGACATCTGAGCTTATGCAGATGCATGGAACGATAAGGACACGCTTAATAAGTATAGTGCCTCGCTTTATTTATGTCGGTTTTAGGTCGTGTCTTATATTGGTCTTATTTTAACTTCAGAACTGTTCCTCTAACCGAACGGCTGCCGACCACAAAATCGAAAAGTTTTTAGAAGTAAAAACCTAAAAACCTTGCTCTTTCAAATGTATTTCTGTAATTGTGTTAAACAAAACCCTACAACACAAAACAATAAAGAAAATCCACTAAAATGTTTCCCTTTTTAGGTTAATGGTACTATCAACATGATTTGCAATAACTCTAAATTATGTGTACAAGCACTATTTAAATAAGGCCGGTATTAATAATATCCGAGCTTAATAAGGCAACTTGCAATAATTCTCATATACAGGATAAATACAGTTTAGAAATAATATTTACACACTGCTAAGAAAAAAAATTTTTAAACAAAATAATTTATGCTCCTGCTATTACGAATTAAAGTACTAAAAGATTAATGATTTAGATAAATAAAAATTAAAGGTCTATAACCAAAAATTATTTGTAACATCGTGGAAAATTAAAATATTTAAAAAATCTTTTAAAGAAAAAACCATTAACACATATTTTGTGCCTTATTTACTAACTTATATTTGCAGAAAGCAAATGTATATATTTGATACAAATTATGCTGTACAAGTAATAGGTAAAGGTATAACAAAGCAAAGCAACAAGAAAGAATGTATGAGTGTCAGCCAATCCGAAATGTTTACATGCCGGTATTCACGTTAGACTGTCTCTTTTCCTCACATTGCCTATTATTTAGCTGATCTAGTGTATTTAATTTGTATTGCAATGCTACATAGAAAATTAAAACATTATGATAATAAATGAATCTTACCTCCTCGTCGCTTTCAAAGACTGGTAAATTATTGCCTTCCAGAGGCATATCCTGCAGAGCTTGCCACATCTTATGGGCAGCAACACGTTTTGCCAATTTCTTAGATTTTCCAGTTCCAACCTCACGGAATTTCAACACCTGTTGAAAAATTAATTATACATAGATATTTAATAAATTATTAGCATTATGCAACTGAATTTTATAGATGATATGAAAAGGGGACCAAACCATATTTCCACAAAAATCTTTTAAGGCTGAAGTGGGAGAAGAGCTAGTTTAAGCCGAACGACCCCATTCCATTCAATACAATACCATATATGCACATTCAATGCGAGATCTCACAAGAGAACAGTACAGTATCTGATTCAAAGTATAGCTATACAATTTAATGCAAAAAATAATGTAAAATACGTAAAAAACGGGGTTTTAAAACGGTGAAAATCAAATATTGTGTGCCACTTTAGCTTTAAATCAAGAATTGTGTGCAAAAGAAGGGGAATATTGTAAAAATAGGATTAGTTCAAATTTCAAGTCTGATGATGAATATCTCAAGAACGAAACGTTTTCGCCAAAAATTCTTTCAGATTCGTGATCAGCGCCCCAAAAACCCCCGTATACCAAGAATTTCGTCAAAATTGAAATGTGGTTAGGATTCTGAACGGGGGTTTCTCAAGATTTCGGTTTTAACTGTCAACCGAAACTTCTCAATCAAACTGCAACACGTTCCCTAAGCTAACCAAGATATTGGTGTTCTTGGTTTTTCTGTCAACCGCAATTACCGATCAAAACATCTCGGTGCCGGTTTCTTCCTGAGAACGTGCTCATTGGTCGGAGAAGAATCTGCCTTTTTTTCTCAACCAATCGGTAAGCGTGAGCGAGCCGGAGGCGCACGCCGCCAGTGGTCTTCTCGCTGCTTTGGCCGGTTTGCGCGGCTATGCAGGTAGGAGCCATCTCTACACGAAAATGCCTTTAAAGTTGGTGCTGCTCGTGGATTCGTCATTGTGCACTGGATCAGATTCTTGTTATAATGCCTGATATATACTTTGTTTATGTTGTATTTTTTTCTTTTCGAGTCCGTAAATAAATAATATAAAAATATATACAGGGTGTTTACTACTGTACGGGTGATTCCCTTATATCGTTTTACAGAAAAAGGTTTTATGAACATAGGTCCGGACTCGGACTCTATAAAGCCGATTTGGTTTAAATTTTGTAGAGTTGTTTTAAGCAATAGTGCGCTTAGTAAGCTCTAAGTAGATTGAAATTATTGTACAATGGCGCCTATGTGGGCTAGTCGTTACCTGCTTGATGTCGAAATTTGGCACTAATAAAATACATAAACATGTATATAGACTGTCCAGGGATGGGGTTTACAAGAGTACAAATGGAGCAAAAATTTAATTTCTCGAAAAGTCATTTTCTTAAGAATTTTGCTTATAAACATGATTTACAAATTAGGTTTTGTGAACCCTGTACACAAATTAACATTTTTCTTTGTAAATAATGTTTTTACCCCAATTTTTTTATAAAGAATGACTTTTTTTGGAAAAATGAAATTTTGGTCCATTTGTCCTTTGTAAACCCCATCCATGGACAGGCTGTATACTCAAAACAAATTTTCACTTCAAAATTGCCCGTCGCACTTGATATACGTAATTAAAGTGAAAATAAAATTTAAAAAATAATGAATTCTTCTTAACGATTTTTAACTTACCTGGCAAGCAATTGTGGGCTGACGCGTTCATGAGGAGAGATCCCTCCCCTCATGTTCCATTTCGATAAAAGCGGTGAGGGCCAGCGGCGGGACATGCACATTTCTTGGAGCCAGCCAGGATTACCCATAACCTTGTCATCGAATGGAGAAACAACTTGAGCAGTACTGCAACAAAATATTGTTTATATAAATAATTTCAATTAGGCTTGCAAAAAGCCTCCATTGGCATAATTTTGAACTAGTATAAGAGTCCATGACAATTGATGGTCAAGTTTTTCTTGTTGTGGCAGTTAATATGGTGCTTTTTAATAATTCTTTATAATTTATTGAATAAATGCAAATAAAAAATACAAGAAGAATTAGTCTACAATTTGTGCTAAGTGTTTTTGTGCTTGTCATCATAGATTCAGTAAACAATAGCTTTGTTCGCGGGTCTAGTAATGAACTGATTCTGAACCAGAACCGAACTGGTTTAGAATTGTTTTAAACCGCATGTCTAGTTATTTATTAGTTCGGAATTTTATTTACCGCGAACGATTTTCTATACAGCTGAGGATATATTCTAACCCAGCCTTTTGGTTAGGATTTTTCATGGTTAAATTGGATACTACACAAAAAAATTAAATTCAAACAAAAGGTAAATTGTTATACTGTCGAAAGCCACTCGAGGTCTCTCGGCGGAAGACGAGGAATTTCCTGCCTCCTCTGGTTTTTAACAAAAGTATGTGTATTTAACTAAAGATAAAATTCAAACAACAAGAAATGGTAAAATCTTGTAATATTGTCTATATTTTTTAATTAAATCTTTATTTATTTTATTGCATACATACATTCATACGGAATACAATTAAAAATCCTTTGTTTTACGCTCAGAATCACAAAATATAAAAAAATATTCAACAGGTATATTAACCCGCATAAAAAGTGGCAGAAACAAATAAACTGTAATATAACGGTTTATTTCTGTACCACAAAACAGAAAACAGCTGACCATGTCGACAATGCGCATGAAATTCGAACTGAACTTTTAGTTCCAACAAAAATCCAGGACTGCTAATCAGGTTACGAGACCGGTAACGAACTGATTCCATTGTAACCCGCGAACACAGAACTGTTACTAAAAAGTTCAGGATTTTACTAACCGCGAACGCTGCTTTTGTCACTGCGCATGCGAATAGTCCCAGAACCGGTTCAGAATCAAACCCGCGAACAAAGCTAATTATGCCATGAAGCAAAACGTGCAAGTCAATTTGTTATGCCTGCAGTTTAGGTGTAAATATTCAAGAACTTACGTTTTGTCACATTATATAAAATTACGCGGAACATTAGCTGGTAACTACTCTTTGTTTTATTTAGGTTTTGAGACTATGATGCCTAATATTTTGTCTAAAATTTAATGCTTCTTGTTTTTAAAAGTGCTTGCTTCTAGCCGAGACGCAAACCCAAAATCGTATATTTCTGTAAATATGGTAAAATATTTTGATCGCTTTTGATCCTAGACACCCAGTGTTTATCCAGCTGATTGACCGAAAAAACTGCAACACTGCTGCTCCGCAATCTGAATTCCCTTAAATAAATGTGTTGTATGTTGAATCTAGAATTCGGCGCAAATATTTGCGGCGCAAATTTCACGTTCTACCCACGTTCAATTTTACGTTGTGTGTCATGCGTTCGTGCTCAAAACGTGTGTGATCGTATGCGTTGCATACTATTTTGTTATTCTGGATTTGTTTATATTTTTTCGCCAAGTATTTTATATTTTGTAAAAGATAAATTTAAATAAAGAGGATGTTCTTCTTCTGATACAAGAATATCAAAAACAAAGACTTTTATGGGATCCAAGCGATAAGTGGCATTTTCATAGAAACAAAAAGAATAATGCTTGGGAAGAAATCGCAAAATGTGTTATACGTATTATTTCGAATGAAAATTCAGTTTTTATTAAAGTTTTCGCCTTACAGATGTTGTTTTTGAAAGATAATAAATTTTAAAAAATAAAAATCCAGTTTTACTACCACATTACCTTTACATAATCTTTTAGAACGTCAATTAAAGCACTGCATACTTCTGGAACTATCAATGATATGCTTTGTTTGTATATTTTAAAAAGATATTGAAGGCTTGTATATGAATCTCCAGTAGCCATAAAACGTAATGTGACAGCTAACCTTTCCTTCACGGATATGGCTTCTCTAAGCTTGGTGTCCTTTTTGATAATTTTTGGTCCAATCTTATTTATTAAAATCTCAAAGTCATTTGTAGACATACGCAAAAAAAATTGAAATGCCCAGTACTTTCATCCAAGGATAGTTGATATAATAACTTTACGCCATCAAATTGTTTTTTATTTTGATACAAATGTTTAATCCAATATCGTCTTTTTTTCTATTTTTCTCCTCCATTTTTTTTTTTTTTTTTGATAAGATTTTTGCACGACGATAAAAGTAGCGCATTTTCTTTTTATCATTAACATTGCATCAGACATAGTCACAGAATGGTGGGTTTAGAACAAATTAGAAAGATGGATATCAGTTAGCTTCTATAATTTCTAAACAGCAAGTCATAATAACAACATTTGTCAAAATCATTGCGTTAACGTAAATACGTCCACACTAAAACAATATTGCGGCGCAAATCTCTTTGATGTTGAAAAAAAACCGACAACCGACGGATCGCGTGCGTTGAATGTCGCGAAAATTTTGCGTGTGTTTCTATGCGGCGAACTCGTCCACACTTGCAAAATTTTAAACGCGCATACAAATTTGTGCCGCATGGCGCATACACAACGTAAATTTTTATCTTTAGATAGGTTTACCAAACATATTTTTTTTATTGCCAGATACTTTTATCATTGCTTATACAGTCGTTCCCCTTCAAACTTCTGAACTGTTTAGTATATTTGATGACAAGCTGGAACGATAATATATGACCAAGGTCTGCATTTTTTGACATATCAGTGACAGCTCTAAATGTCAAAGTCACAGCTGCGAGGAACTGTCTTGAAATGGTTTGGTAATTATTTACAGAATAGAAGACAAAAAGTAAGAATGAATGGGGTATCATCTGATGAAGTTAATAAGGAACATGGAGTACCACAAGGAAGTACTTTGGGTCCGTTACTTTTTTAACTGTATATAAATGACATTGTGGATGCTGCCAAGGGTGTTGATGTTCATCTGTTTGCAGATGATACTTTGGTGCATGCATCAGGAGAGAATGTGGAGTGTTTGGTTTGGGTGGTTAATAATGCATTGAGCAAAATCTACAATTATACATGTAAAATGAGGAAATGCGGTTTCAGTGCTAGGGACTATTCCAGAGGAGGCAGGTCTGGATGAAATATTTTATATTTAATTTTTTTATTTTTACTATTATTATTATTTTTTAATTAAAGATGGGTATGTCAAAAAAAATACATGTAAAACTTTTTAAGTATAAACTCATCTAAAAGCCAGATTATGTTAATTGGTACTGAAAAAATTAAGACTTATTTTGCTATGCCTAACTTCGCAATTGAAATAGGAGGCGGAGGGGAGGAGTGAATAAAATTAAATATCTGGGGGTAATAATAAATGACAGGTTGACTTTTAAAGATCATGCTAATTTTGTCATTTCAAAGATAAGCTATTGCATCAACTATCTGTCTCGTTGCTCTGCATATCTATCCTTTTGAGCAAGACTTACAGTGTATAATACAATAATATTGCCACACTTCAATTATTATGTAACTATTCTATGTATGCTCAACAAAATGAGTTGCAGAGATTGCAGAAATTGCAAAATAGAGCAATGAGATTGATATTTTGCTGCTCTAAATATACTCCCATAAGAGTAACGGACCAGTGCTTGAACAGGCTGCCAGTTTTTGAAAATTTTAAAAATTCTGTTATGGTGTTTGTGTTTAAAATTAGGTTGGGTCGGGCACCTTCATATCTGGTCAATAAGTTGGCTTATAACCGTGATATTCATACATATCACACAAGGCAGCAGAATGACTTCTTTATTACACCGAAGAATAAAAAAATATTTCAGAATTATCTTTTTTTTTAGGGGTTTGGACATGTTCAATAAGTTATACCTTATGAACTAAAAAATATAACTTCAATTTTAACTTTTAAAACAAAATTTAAGACATTCCTTTTAAAAGAGTGCAATATTTTGTGATGTATATATTTACTTTGTGTTTGTAACTTTTATTTTACTATATGACCTGAACACAATCACTTTTTGTGTGAGTGTGACTAACTTTGGCACGCTATATTTTGTTTGTTTCTTGATTGTTTAAATTTAAATTTTGTTTTTACTCTATAATTCTGTTTTTATATATGTATATATTTTTAGTGTGACTATTGTTTGTGAATACTATTTTATTTGTCTTTTTTTTTAATGTGCTTCATTGGTTCTTTGGGTAAACAATTAAAATTTTATACTATTTAAACATTTAATAACTTTAATTTTAATTAACATATATTGTAAAATTGTTTTTGTAAATATCTGATTAGCTGAAATATTTGCTAAATAAAGAATTTAATAATAATAAAAACAGCTGGGCGCCAACGCAACCGCGACCGCCAGCCAGACAGTCGAGGATCTACCCGAAAGAAGACGGAGAACAACATATCAAAAAATCAGTCAACCTAAAATCCATGTTTTTCCGATGTTGCTACCTCGCGGACTATTATATAATATTCAGTTCAGATATGCTAATAGTTGACATCGACAACTCTAACCTAAAAATTTTGAAACATATGCTGTATGTCCTAGGATAGGTGTTAAGAGGAGAAATAACCCGAAAAGTTTTGATTTTTTTAAGGATTTAGGCTGCATAGCCTAAATCCAAGAAATACAAAACTGGACTTTAATCGACAATATACAGGGCAAGATATAATAAATATGAATTATTTTTAAAAATAGAGCATTTATGTCTAAATTTGAAGTAAAGTAATTTTAGTTACAAAAAAGTTTTCTATTTATATTTATTTACATTTGCCGACTAAAAAAACCATTTTGCAATTCTAAGTAGATTCTTGGCATATCCAAGATACTTTTGTGTTACCTTGATAATCAAGAACACAGTAATTTGCTCCCTAATATCAAGTATTTAAAATAGTGCTATTGCTTAGTTAAATGACTTAATTTTTTTTAGAATTCTTTAACTTTAAACTTTGACATAAAATTCAATTTTCTACAGTATTTCGATACCTCAGTTAAATAGTGTAGTCTAAATTTAAATTGGATTTATTCCAGTCTAAACGTATCTAACTCGTCTATTCACCAATTTCAATGTAGAAATACCATTTTTTTTTTTATAATTTTGATTCATAGAGGCACGATCTAAACATGTAACAACTCCCAATTTAGTTCAGAGTTTAGTTTTTCAGTGTAATAACTTGGCTTGTTACAGTATACAGCCATTTTTGACTTGTAACACTACTTGTATCGATTTATTTAAACTTTTCTCCTCTATTTCTGTAAATAAAACTACTTAACTCTCGGAAATTTTTCATATTTACAGTTATAACTCGCCCTGTATATTGCCGATTGGAGTAAAATTTTGTATTTCTTAGTTTTAGAACATGCGACCATTTCCTCCCAAATGCCATTTAAACATTCATAAATTTTTGGTCCATATTTCCTCTTGTAACACCCATTGCGGGAAACATCATATAATTATGTGGAGAAATTTAAAAAATCATTTATTTTACACAGCCTCAGAAAAACAGACGAATAAATAGATAAAGGTATATGTAAGCACAATTTTTAATTCCTTAAAGAATCCTTCACAATAAAATGTACTTCAAACTGCATTTTCTTTTTTAAATGCAGACATTTGCTTATTAAAAAATATTAAATAGTTATTCCTATTTCTTTGTTGAGATGTTTAGGTGTTATGTGTTTAATTTTAAACAGATTACTTGAAAGCAGTTTATGATTACTAGAAGTTATTTACCAATTTAGCTTCTTCAGCCAAAGTCAAGCGTTCACTTTGTATTTGTTGAATGTTCTTATGAGTTTTACCCTTTCTAGGGTGGTGGGGACCACTTGGAGGTTGAACAGGGGGAATGATAGGTTGGTGCTGCATTATGTGGCCAACAGGGTCCATAGACTGTTGATTCTGTAACAAAAATATTAAAATGATACTTAAAACTGCAATGCCAAAAAGTTTAACATCTAATATATTTAAAAAATATATATTAACAAAGACAATTGTACTTTCACTATAGACACCCAGAACAATGCTAAATTTTTGGTCATCAGCTTGGACGCTCACTTCGTGGAATTTATGAAGCGGGTATCCAACGAGTATACACGTAAACAGTACGTATAATTTGCCGCTTCATAAATTCAGCCAAGCCAGCGTCCAAACTGATAACCAAAAATTTAGCATTGTTCTGGGAGTCTTTAGTGAAACTACAATTATCTTTGATATTAACTAACAAACTAACCGTAAAAACTTTCTTATTATGTATTTTACTAAAAAAAAGTTATTCTTTGATGTCTTGAAATGTCCAAAACTAAAAGGCAACCAATAGATATCAAATTTTATCAGTCATCTACGAGCTTTGGCCAAAAATGTAATTTTTGATTGAGAGCAATGGACCTGTATTTTTGCTAATATCGAAAATTGCTATAAAAAAGATGTTTAGAATTAAAATTTACTTTTAAATATATGAAATTTTGTTTATTACAATTTTTTGGTAATAATGGTAAAAATTTTGGTTTCTACAGGGTGTTTTTTTTGGTTGGGATTATAGGGTATAGGCTAAACGGTAAGAGATACAAAAAAAACTAAGATACAAGTCCCGTTATCTTTTTAATGTTAAGTTTATTGGCGCAATCAGATCCTCGCTAACTTAATTCGTTTAGAAGGTGATTCTCAAAATTCGTCGATTTTAATTACTCCATTTATGGAGATAGAAACAAACTTTAAATACAAAAGATACTGTGCTTGTCTAAATTCGGGACCCCCTACTAACTTTTGAATTGTTTGGTATTTTTTCACGAAAATTTGAGAACTTTCGTGAGACAATAAAAACCAAATTTTAGGCAAGAAATGACAGATATTAATGTTAAACTGACAGCTTGGCGGAGTCTTGTGGCACATCATTTAAAAGCTCCTGACAAGTTCTTTATAACCCCAGAATATAAAGCGATCACCTCCCGGAAAATAGCGGTACTTTAAAAATTACCAGAGTAGTATTTATAATAGCAACTAAAAAATTATCTCAAGTACATAATATTTTTTTTGCGCTGGTGTTTAATCACTAATTATGCTTAAATACTTTCCATTCTGTTCAACGTATTTTTGAACTCGGCTTATAATCAAACTAGTTGCGATATACACTACTCAAAAAATTATCGCATATGCTCGATTTCTTTCAGAAGCTTTAATCAAAAATGCTTTGATTTAAATGGCCAAATCTCTTTTAATAATTAAGATATTAAGACAATTAAAAAAAGAAAATGTTAAGAAAACGTGAAGCTATAACTTTATATTAACCGTTGTTTTTTACTGTTAGCAATAAATCCTACAGGGTGATTTGACAAAATTAATAATTTTTAATTGCCCTATATAATGTGCTGTTAAAAGGGAGAAATCTCATTTGTTAATAATTTATACTTTTACCCATTTCGGATATTTTATAATGACAAATTTGACTACTACCTTTCAACAGCACATCATACAGGGCGATTCAAAATTAATCGAGTATATGCGATAATTCTTTTGAGTAGTGGAGATGTAAATATTTGGTATTCTTCTTATCTAATTTTAAAAAAACTTTCTGTAAATTATTTTCACTTTATTCAAAGTGTACTAAATATTTACATCTATATCGCCATTAACTTGATTACAAGCAGAGTCCATAAAATTCATCGAACAGAATGGAAAGCATTTGAGCACAATTTTTGGTTAAACACCAGCTCAAACAAATTATTAAATACTTGTGATTATATATGGTTGTAATAATAATAAGAAAAAATGCAAGTTTGGCTAATACCTCAAAAATTAAAACATTTATATTTATTTTAGATTCGCCGCTGGATCCTAAGTAAAAAGTTATAATACTTTTGTATGTGAAGTTTGTTTCTACTTCAATAAATGTTCTAGTAATAAGACAATAAAAATCTACACTTTGAAAATAACCACTGGAATAACCCTGTATCTTCTAAACCCATTATGTTACGTTATCGTGGATCTGATTGCAAAATTAAAGTAAAGACTAAAAAGAAAACGGAACACGTACCTATCTTAGCTTTTTGTATCTCTTACCATTTAGCCGATAGTAATGTGTAACACTGTGTTGAAACCTTTCTGGGTGTCATGGGTGTTGAAACAGCGTTCATGAATGTAATGACACTGACACCTCTCATGAAACCCAGCCAAACCGACACACTCAGCAACACTTTAACAGATGGCGTGATTCAAGATTTCGTTTCGCATTAACACAATGAAACCACGGATGACACCGACACCCAACAGCGACACAGACGATACACTACAGTAACTCTTTAACAGATGGCGGCATTATTGTCGAATGCAGACGTTTCCTTGATTCAGGATTTTTAAAAGTAAAATAAAGCTGTAAATAAGTTAATAAACAAGTTTGGTTTTAGTGAGAACCAAAATAAAGAGTACATTTTTGTATAAGTTGACCATTAGAAAGATATCGCTGTACAAAAATCGCGGTATATTAAAAAATAATTTTTTTATTTTTCATCTTTAAAGCAAAATAAATATATAATATATAATAATAATAATAATAACAATACTTTATTTAAAATTTATAATTTACAAGTTAATATATAATGATAAAACTCGAGCAACTCCGTGCTACAATTTTATTGTATCGTAACACTCGTGACTGTGACACTTTTGTGCTGAAACCCGCAGCTCGCCACACTTCGCCATTTTGTCAAGAAACAATTGGATTGTTTCATGACACCTTTGTGTTGAAACACTGTGTTGATACCGAAGCCGGTGTCAGTGTTACTGTTTCAACACCCGAAAATGTAGGGTGTTACCCATGACTATTAGCCGATATCCTATAATCAAAACCAAAAAATACCACCCTGTACTTTGGTGCAATAGGTACATTTCATAGGACAATTTTAAATTCACTTTTTTAATTAACTGTTATCAAAATGAGAACAATGTACCTATAATAAATGTACAAAGTTAATTTTTACCGTTATTACAGAAAAAATAAATTCCTTTATAAATTACCAAAATTACATATTTAAAAGTAAATTTTAATTTTCAATATCTTTTTTTATAACAATTTTCGATATTAGCAAAAATACAGGTACTTTACTCTTCAGCAAAAATTACATTTTTGGCAAAACCTCGTAGATGACTGATAACATAAAATTTGATATCTGATGGTTGTCTTTTAGATTTTGGATTATGCAGAACTTTTTATAAAGAATAACTTTTTTCGTAAAATGAATAATAAAAAAGTTTTCTATATGACACCAACTTCTGTAGGTTCACTGGGTAAAAAGGAATTATGAAATTATATTATTATATATTAACCAAATTTATGTAATTAAGATAGACAAGTTTTTAAATGGTATAATAGTTATTTTTAATCTTAATCACCTTTCCTTTAAAACATAAATAATTATAATAATAAAAGTACTCAACCCCACGTTTTTTGTCAAACGTGGTAAATGACTAATTCAATTTTATATGATGGTTACTTTTTAGGTTTTGGAACTTTTTAATAAAAAAAATTGTAAAATTAATAAAAAGTTTTGGTAATTATTTACAAACCGGACGCATCGCCGATGTTAATGAAATTTGGTATACGGGTTTTTTTGGAGCGCTGATTACGAATCCGATATTTGATTTCCACCTTTAAAAACCCCATTTTTTATTTATGTTACCCGTTTATTCCATAAAATTGCAAAGCTCCACTTTTAATTATTTCGATCGCAGTAGCCTTGGCGCTGCCAAGGCTACTACAATTAAAAGTAAAGCTTAACAATTTTATGGAAAAATGGGTAAAATAAATAGAAAAATGGGGGTTTTAAATGTGGAAATCAAATATTAAGTACCAATTTAGCAGAAAACTCAATAATTGAATGCAAAAGAAGAGGGAAATAGTGAATTTAGCTTAGTTTTGGTCAGTAAGTTTTATCAAGTCCGATGATGAATATCTCGAGAACAAAACGTGTCTGACTAAAAATTCTTTTAGATTCGTAATCAGCGACCCTAAAAGCCCCCTATACCAAATTTCATCAACATCGGCGATGCGTCCGGTTTGTAAATAATAAGTTTTCCATATGACGCCAACTTACATAGACTTACTGTATACCTGCTTTATTAAATAGTTTAGTCGATTTCATTTTATTGGCAATTAAAGTAATATTTAAACACATTGTAGCTTTAAAATAATCAAAATAAACTTATTTAGCTAAATAACGGGATACAATGAAGGGTAGAAATTATTGTTAACTGTTTTTCTTACTTTTCTTAGCTTTTCAAGTAAAACTTTTAGTTTTCGTCCTGAAATGTGTTGCACAAATTCTGCTCTTTGTAAAGCAGCCATAGACGATAAAAATTTTAAAAAAATGTTACTCTGGAATCATAGAAAACCAGAGAACCACACGCGAAAGGTGACAAATACCGGCAACAAGTATGGCCGTTTGACGCAAAAAGAAAATCAAACCAAATTAAACAATTGCCACTGAATATACCGAAATTGAAAATCAAGGAACACTGAAATTTGTAACAACAGCAGTATTTTTTATTGTCAACGGTTAAACTCGTTTTAAAATCATTGCAATTTTAGGCGTTCAACCGATTATAACCGTGGTAATAATTGGTGACAAACTTTGCCGTATAATACATTAATAAATCCTTAACATAACCAATTGGTAAATACCATTTTTTATAATTGTTTAATCGCCCAAAATTAATAATTACCTTCCTTTTTTTTAAATAAATAATGACGTCATAAATGCCCTTTGTTAACCGTATTTGAAAACTGGCCGGAAAACACTTCAGAGTGAAATGGCCCGAAAAAAATAAGCGATATTTTTGTCTTTTTGTGGTTGTGGATAATATTTCCAGTTTAACAAATATTCTTTTTAATTTAATTTGTAAAAATCATGAAATACGAGTACTGCATCAAGTAACAGGGAATGTGAGGTTAAGAATTACCAGGTAATTTGAATCATGGAATTTTTCAAACACTTTATTATGACGTAATTTTAAAGTACGGTCGTATACGTATCCCTTTTTTTTTAATTGGCAATAAAATAGAAATTCATATCAAATGTCAATTTGAATGGTACTGAATAGTATCTAGATAATCGGACAAAGTATTAGACAAATATAAATCCTAGGATTATATGTTTTTTAAAATAAAAGTTGTAAGTAAATTTTGATGACCATAACTAGAAAATTTAAAAAACAGCATAAAACCGGCGGCTGTCCATGAGAGCGGTTTTCCGCTCGTGGATGATAGTTTAGCGTTGGTTGGTGCAAATTTAAAATGCTTTCCCGCCAATCACAACGCTGAATTATTATCCGCGAGGCAGAAAAACTGCTTTCATGGACAGTAACACTAAAGTCGGCTGTCCATGAGCGCGGTTTTCTGCTCGCGGATGACAGCGTTGTGAACGTGCACTAACCAATCACAACGTTGAATTATCATCCGCGAGCGGAAGACCGCTCTCATGGACAGCCGGCTTAAGAAATTGCGTAATTTCTTACTTATTACTGGTGCTTTTCTTAATTTTATTAACTTTGGTGTGTATGGGACCACATACAGACACTGATCGCAAATATGAAGTCAAAATATTTTATAATTTATTTTTGTGTCATTTAAAAACAAAAATATTACCCCAGAGCCCATATAATTTTGACATTTGTTGCGATAAAGAGCTAACAAAAATTGTTCCAATTTCTTGGGACAATTTTTGGTAAAATTTAGTGACTTCCTTGTTTTCACGTCAAAATTTTGAGGGTTATGGTTTTTCCACCAATGCTTTGCCGTGATCCGTGATGTTTTTGTTTGTATTAAAATTATTTTGTTTTTTGAGTTCTTTTGGCTGATAGACGTGAATATTTTAACAGACGTGAATATTGTAACAACTTATTGAGCAAGATCACGTCAAGTGGACCCCCTATTTTCCACTTGATCATAAAAATAAAGTCTATATATTTTTTCATAAGTAGTTACCATGCAAAATTGATCCCCCAAACAATTTTTGAAAATTTTAATTTTAACAACAAATTTTTTACAATGAAAATTTTAGGTACTTTTAATTAAAAAATAGATTTTAAATCAACCGTTAAAGATAAATTAATGAAATTTTCAGGATTTATAGTCAAATATTTATATTTTAGTAAAATATTAATAACTAAAAATTATTCGTTAATTATCATATTGTTAATTAATTTTTAAGTTAACAAATGAAGATTTTACTGATATCTCGGTAAAAATATGAAGTTTTTTTTTATCGGTTGCATGCGTTATTTATTGAAGTTTAAGATTCCGGAATAAAATTTCACTGCTCGCGATTAATTTAAACAATATGCATTTATTTATCACTGCGCGCCAGGCGCCGAGCGCTGTCAGAATACCGGGCGGCCGAGCGTCAGACTACTTATTGCAGCTTCAGTTAGTTATAATTTCAAATTACAATAAAAAATAGAATTGTCAAACGAATTTTATTATTATTATTATTATTATTAATATTATTAGTAATAGAACAATTTAATTTTTCATTACTAAACAAAACAGGAAAAGCAAACAAATTATTGAATATTTGATTTTTTTTATTTAATGGATTGCAACATTTATTTACTCGACCCATTTTAAATCACAAAAATTATTATTAGTAATAGATTAAGAAACAGAACACAAATTTACACAACAGTTCTTATTTTTAATAACTATTTAACTCATGCACGTACGAACTCGTTTAACAAATAAATTGTAATGACTACTGAAATTCTTTTGTTATTTATGTGGAGGAGCAAGTAACAAATGAAAATCGTAACCGAGCGGTTTTTTTTTATTAAAAATGGAGTACTTACTCGTAAATCTAAACATAATAGCTTATTAAATTACCAAACAACAACAAATATTAAAGACGAGGTTTTATAACGTTTTTAATTAATTATTTATTAATTTTCGCTGCATAATAATAATAATAATAATAATAATAATAATAATAAAATTCGTTTGACAATTCTATTTTTTATTGTAATTTGAAATTATAACTAACTGAAGCTGCACAGAAGTCTGACGCCCGGCCGCCCGGTATTCTGGCAGCGCTCGGCGCCTGGCGCGCAGTAATAAATAAATGCATATTGTTTAAATTAATCGCGAGCAGTGAAATTTTATTCCGAATCTTACTCTTTAATAAATAACGCATGCAACCGATAAAAAAACTTCATATTTTTACCGAGATATCAGTAAAATCTTCATTTGTTAACTTAAAAATTAAGTTAACAATATGATAATTAACGAATAATTTTTAGTTATTAATATTTTACTAAAATATAAATATTTGACTATAAATCCTGAAAATTTCATTAATTTATCTTTAACGGTTGATTTAAAATCTATTTTTTAATTAAAAGTACCTAAAATTTTCATTGTAAAAAAATTGTTGTTAAAATTAAAATTTTCAAAAATTGTTTGGGGGATCAATTTTGCATGGTAACTACTATGAAAAAAATATATAGACTTTATTTTTTATGATCAAGTGGAAAATAGGGGGTCCACTTGACGTGACTTTATATTAGTTGACAACACGAATTTTATCAATGAAAAGTAAGTTACATTTACAACCACTCCTGAAATTTCAAACTCAACATTATTAAACAATAGGTTTAACTCTCACTTATAAAATTAGTATTTGACAAGTGAAGTTTAAAAACTGTTTACAAATGCCCATTTGAAGTTTTGGAATTGACTGTAAAAGCACGGTAAGTTTGTGAAAGATTCTTAGAAAATACCAGAAAAAAAGGAAAAATTAACCAAGGCTACTATTTGTTTATCTTTTTATTTGTCAGACCGGAATTAAATAAATAACTTTCTACATTGGGATGCTAGGTATAAGGTATAATACATTAGTATTATACCCAAAACCAAGCCTGGCATCCTTTGTGGTTGGACTCAACATGTGCCATTACAAATAAAAACCGGCAATATTTCCTAATTGAGGTTTTTGATATTTTTTGCGCTCGAAAGCGTAGGTATATTTACGTAAATATAAGAGCAAGTGAGACACATTCACAAAAATTTTATGGAAATAAAGTTCTATACAAGCTAAAAGACAAGAAAAATCGATAGGCGTAAGCATAGGGGCGGTTGACCTCAACATCTGGCTTTATAACTTTTCCGTTAATATTTTTTTAAACTTAAAAACAATTTTAAGACTAAAAAAATTAAAAATTGTCCGTACTTAGATGGTATTTTAAAAATTAAAATAGATGCCACTTAATAAATTTATAAAGTAGGCGTTTATAAAATTATATCAGTTTTTCTCCTATAAAATCTGTAAAATACAACTGTTTTAATGCGTCCTATAAATCTTGGCTGTTTTAATTACTACTTAAATAGAGTTTCAATGCAAACCAAGTTTATAAATAATATAAAATGCACCGGTTTTAGTCCAACGCCTTCATCGTAAGTCATCCATGTTTGTTGAAATTCTACATCCGGCAAACAAAACGCCGCTGTGGAAAAATTACTGTAAAATGGTACATTCAAATAATTCCTTTTACTTAGAGACACCAATCACCTAATAAAATTAAAATAAGATGCTTACCAAACGACGAATTGGTCGAATTCTGGAGAATAAATCTGAAATGGCGAATAAATGTGGTTGCCACAGGCACGCACGTAACCCGAAATATCAATGAAAGAATTTCACACAAGCGCAGTTTTGCTGGCTTTACGTTCGGTTTGTATTCTACGAATTCTACGCGCAGGTTTACCGTCGGACATGTCTTGTATCAGAGTTCCTATATAAAAGGGTCACGACATTCGCCATATTGGTGTTAGTTGTTTTGACGTCACCAGGAACAATTTTGGGCCATGTTATTAAATCAGATAAGTGTCGACATCAGTGCCGGAGAAATGCAGTTTATAGTAGCAGAAAATGTCACGTTCGTCCTAACAGGTCATAAACCAGCCATAAACCATCGGCGTCGTTTTTTTAATACGTAAAAAGCACATATTCTGAGAGCTTAAATAGGGTTAAATTATAGCTCAGTGAAAATTAAATTTTATAGAATAATTACATTAAAAACTCAATTTTAAGAAAAAATGTCTAAGTAATTAATTAATTAAATGAATCTCTAATATTTATTAAATTGTTATACGGCATTTGTTTTATAGTATTTACGAATTAGCCCGGGCGGGGCAAGAAAAAATTGTGCTTTAAGACACCTATATACCTACACACTTAATAATTATCGCTCGTTGTTTAGATCGTATGTATTTACCAATTAGCAGAAATAAAAAAAGGTAGCATTTAAACAGGTACAGCAGTATTTGAAGATTATTTTTCGAAATGATTAAGGAAATTCCAGAAAATTCTGTTATCGTTATGGATTATGCCCCCTACCACTCTAGACTAGCAGAAAAATTACCTGCTTCTTCTTGGCGAAAAGGGGAAATTAAAAATGGCTGAATGAAAAAGAGATACCTCACGAAGATAATATGGTAAAAAAGAGCTTTTAAAAAAAAGCAAGAGAAGTCAAACATAAATATAAAAAGATATGTTATTGATGAGATGGTTATGGAACGTGGTATCATTGTACTTCGCTTACCACCTTATCATTTTGAACTTAATCCAATTGAGTTAATATGGGCACAGGTGAAAGGGTTAGTAGCGAGGAATAATACCACTTTTAAATTAAAAGATGTAAAGATACTTTTAAAGCAGTCGCTAGAAAATATAACCGAGCAAAGCTGTCACTCACGTTATAGAAGAAGAAAACAAGATGTGGAAGCTTGACAATTTAATGGAAGACACAATAGAGCCCATTATAATAAATACCGCAGATCATGACTCTGATAGTGAAGAACTTTATTTTTCTGACTAAAATGTATTGTAGTAGTAAAATTGTAAAAACTAAAATAAATTATATACATATTTTTTTAATCTAATAGACTAATAAATTTAATATTGTATTTTTTTAAATAATTATTTTATCTGTGGATAGGTACCTTTTAACTACTTATTTCAATGCTTTATTTAGAAATATCGCCAAATCATTACAAAAATACAATGGTCAACTCTTATTAAATGCATGAATATGAACTTGTAACATCTTATTTGTAAACGTTGTATTGTAAATTAACATAAAAATGTGTAGGGTGTTCAGTAAGTTTTGAGATACTTTGTAACTAAACGGTGCAGAAAAGTAACACTGATGTTTTTTGTTTGTACATGTCATGAAATGTCGTAGTCCTACATAGTTATTAGTAAACTATCAGTTTTGCGACAGTTCGTGTCCAGCGATTTTAGCGCAATGGCGTCGTGGACGACTATCGAGTGCCGTGCAATTTTGAAATACAACTTTTCACGTGGGTTATCTCAAGAACAGTGTTTAGAAGAAATGAAGCCTATACTTGGTGATGACTGTCCATCTCGTGCGACCATATACAGATGGTACAAACAATTTCAGCGGGGCTCGTTTTCGCTTGAAGACGCCTCACGCTCAGGTCGACCGTGTGAAGTAGTTACCCCAGAAAACATATCTGCCGTCCAAAAAGCTATAGAAACAAACCGACGAATTACCTATCGACAGTTAGAAGAGACATTGAACGTAAGTTTAGCAACATTACACACGATCATACATGAGCACTTGGGTTTTAGAAAAATTTGTACTCTTTGGGTTCCACACAAGTTAACTCCCGAGCAGCAGACACAAAGAGTGAATTGGTGTAAAAAAATGATGTTCAAATTCCAGGAGGGTAAATCTAAAGACATAGTGTCGATCGTCACGGGAGATGAAACTTATCTTTATTATTACGACGTCCCAACTAAACAACAGAATAAGATATGGGTTCTCGAAGGTGAAGAAACTCCGACCGAAGTTCGCAAATCAAGACCTGTAAAAAAAATAATGATAGTTGTTTTCTTTGGTTCAAGAGGAATAATTGAACGTGTTGTGCTTCGAGAACAGAAGACCGTAAATGCTCTCTGGTACACTACAGTATGCCTTTCAAAACTTATAGAAAAGTTAAGAGTGATTCGCCCAAACTCGCAACTCGCTAGCTGGTACGTTCATCATGACAATGCCCCACCTCATCGAGCTGAACTTACCAGTCAATTTTTGACAGATGCAGGCTTGAGACTTTTGGAACATCCGCCTTATAGCCCTGACTTGGCGCCGTGTGACTTTGGGTTGTTTCCTTTGTCAAGAGCCAACTGAAAGGACCAAAGTTTAAAACTGAAGACGCGCTACTGGAGGCCTGGGATAAAATATGCGCTGAAATTTCAAATGAAAAGTGGAAAGCTATTTTCAGTGACTGGTTTGTTAGAATGGAAAAGTGTATGCAATGTGGTGAAAACTATTTTGAAAAATCAAATAAATGTACGTATATCTCAAAACTTTTCGTCGCCGTACGACACGGCGGACGGCAGGCTGAAGCTTCGTATTCTTGGAGCCCCTAGCTTCGTTCTATTTGAATATTTAGGCTCGTTGCAGTGGTAAATATTAGAAGAGTACATAGCAACTTAATGGAAGGGATTCAGTATATGATTTGGCTATGGTCGACGGCTTGTTTTCCATGCCGGTATACAATATGATTATATAAAAAACAAAAAATAAACAATAAACAAAAATTTGCCTTAAAAATAGATGATAATTTAACAAAAATCATCATATTCCATATTTACTATTTTACCAAGGTTAATTATTTCTTTTTTAATTTTGAAGTTTTTATGTTTTTATGTGTCGCCTCTTTTTTTTCTCGAAAACAAAACTTTTTCTCAAATGATATAGGCTGTGGGTACCTACTGGGGCGCCCTGGACCCAAAAATCCTGCTTTTTGATAGAGCTTTATAAAAGCTCCCAATAAATTAAGTCAAAGTGTACCAAATAAAACGAACCCAAAAATAAATTTTGTTCACTGTATTATTATTTTTCACAACGTGTATACCTCGTGGTATATCTTAGAACTTTATAAGCCAAACACCAATTCTATTATGATTTGCGTTAAAAATTCTGAGCTTAGTTTTTCAACATACAGACTGTCCACAGATGGGGCTTACAAGAGGACAAATGGATGAAAAACATTTTAAGATAAATTGAAATTAGCACATTATAGTAGGGTGTTCAGTAAGTTTTGAGATACTTCGTAACTAAGCGGTGCAGGAAATGTGACTAATGTTTTTTGTTTGTACTGTCATGACATGTCGTAGTCCTACATAGTTATTAGTAAACTATCAGTTTTGCGCCGGTTCGTGTCCAGCGATTTTAGCGCGAATGGCGTCGTGAGACGACTATCGAGTGCCGTGCAATTTTGAAATACAACTTTTCACGTGGGTTATCTCAAGAACAGTGTTTAGAAGAAATGAAGCCTCATACTTGGTGATGACTGGTCCATCTCGTGCGACCATATACAGATGGTACAAACAATTTCAAGCGGGTCTCGCTTTCGCCTCGAAGACGCCTCACACGCTCCAGGTCGACCGTGTGAAGTAGTTACCCCAGAAAACATATCTGCCGTCCAAAAAGCTACAGAAACAAACCAGACGAATTACCTATCGACAGTTAGAAGAGACACTGAACATTAGTTTAGCAACATTACACGATCATACATGAGCACTTGGGTTTTAGAGAAATGTGTACTCTTTGGGTTCCACACAAGGTAACTCCCCGAGCAGCAGACACAAGAGTGAATTGGTGTAAAAAAATGATGTCCGAATTCCCAGGAGGGTAAATCTAAAGACATAGTGTCGATCGTCTCGGGGAGATGTAACTTATCTTTATTATTACGACTATGGTAAGACACTTAAGAGAGAGATTTATTATGCCTTTTATGAAAAAAAGTTCCTATAAACATATGTCGGACTTGTCTCATTTCTGAGATACAGGGCGTAAAATTTAAAAAAGTCGACACTTTTAAATACCTTAAAAACCCTTTACAATCGATTAAATGAAAGATTAGTTTACACTTATTAAATGTGACAAGGAGCTTTAAAAAAAAAAAAAAAAAGAAAAGAAGCTTTACTAAGTTACAGTATTGGGTCAGTGGCAGTCTTAGTGGGCACACATAGCCAATGTGTGAAAAAGGTGAGATGCACCCCTGACTTTACAAAGATATGTGTTTTTTTTATTAAAAAGGGCAACTTTTATTCTTCTATTTTTTTTGTATCTAGCTTCGTTCTCGAAAAAAAATTAAAAGGCAAAGAAATATCATTTTTTCCATATTTGTCCAACTCTTTGACGGTCACTGTATAATGTGTAAATACAAATAAAAACATTATTGAAATTGAAATCTGTCATCATGTTATTAAAGATGGGACAATTTAATATATCTAACTCTTTTGGTAAAGATTAGTGTATACAGGGTGATCATTCGTAAGTCGGCACTATTGCTTACTTCCCTATTATTGGACGTACAAAGTTGGTTAAATTAGTAAAGTTGTAGTACTTGTTCCGCTGCCCAAGCAGCAAGCTGACGATCAATATGTTATGACGTCATTTTTAGTCAATTTTGGTCATAAGACGTCATCAGACCAAAATTGTGACGTCATTTAACGTCATTTTACTGACGTCTTTTTGACGTCGTTGAAGCGACGTCGTTTCGGCATACTAGCTCATAAAAATCTAATGACGTCATGTTTAGAAAACCCGCCAGATAAACTTTGTGACATTATATGATTCGTGACAAAATCCAACCGAAATGTCATATGACAGAATAATAAGATTAATCAATTTAGAGATTTGAAATAGGAAAAAATCTACCGATAGATGGCATAATGGACCATAAACTACTACGTTTATTCAACATCTCCGCTTCTTATAGAAATTTTTGCGAAACTTGTTAAAATATGTTGTTAAAAAAGTTGTTATCGCCTAGACCGCACCGTACCGATGAGACCAACATAGTCCGAGTCCGGTCTGCGGTTGGTTATCTCAATTAGCTTTAAAAGAAATACCTTCGGTCAGTGTTTAAAATCCGCATCTCCAGGTTGGACAGTGTCCCGAGAGATGCGACCTTGCGAGTGCAAGGAAATTGCAAGCAGTAAGGAGTTTTTCCTATTTCAATTTTTCAAACAAAATATCGTATCATTTTAGCCTTGAAAAAAAATTTATACGTCAATTTTTTGTCATCTTAAAGACGTCAGTAACGGGACGTCTTTTGTCTGTGACTTAGGGGGTAATTTTACCGTCATTTTGTCGTCATCTTATGACGTCTTTGCTGACCAAAAATGACTAAAAGAGACGTCAATAAGACGGTGATTAATGTGCTGTCAACCGAAAAACAATTGAACATTGGGTTTTCTATTTATTGCAAAAAAATGTACTTTTTTAAATGGAATATAAGAGCATAAAAATGTCCACATATAGCCGTTTGTTTTATTCCAAAAATGCAAAAAAAACAAATATTTGAATTTTTCTGTGGCCAATATGTTGGTAAAGCCTAACTTTTAAAATTAATCTTACACATAAAATTTTGATTATCAACAGGCTTTACATCCATTAATATTCCCCTATGGTGGAAAAATCTTTAATAAATTAATAGGTTCTTACCTTCTTTAAGACATACAATAAATAGAACTTTTTAACTGATGGAGATGTGCAAATTTTCGTGAGATTTGATGCGAAAATGTTGACATAGTTTTTTACCCAATTTGCGATGATTGCAGGTTGGAGGGGTTTTTGTTTTTAGTTTATGGGACCTTAAAAATGAGCTTCTAAAATATTTGTGCTAAATTTTAAAACGCCCTGTATTTATATAATAACAATAATGCACTGCATATTTTACTGCCCACCCTCTAAATTTCTCTGCCGGATATCGCCCAACTTAAAAAAAGCTGGCGCCACCACTGGTGCCGACTTAAGAATGATTTGCCTCATCAAACAGCTACACATTTGTCCACTGCTGGACGTAAGCCTCCCGTAAGGACTTTTCTCTGTTCTGTGCAACGTTCATCCAATTCCCCTGAATGCGTTTTAAATCATCGGACCATCGTGTGGGTGGTTTTCCTCTATTGCGAAAGGCATCATTTCTTGGTCTCCACTCAAATACTCTTTTTGTGCGATTGATGAGATAAAGGTCACGACATTCGCCATATTGAGCTAGACGCGGCTGTGACGTCAAGTCGGGCCATTTTCGGCCATGTTTGATTTTAGGCAGATCAGTGGCGTAGAATTAAGGAGAAGAAAAAAAAGAACTGTATGTTGTAAACAAAATTTATTGGATTATTTTAATAGGCATAACCCTAAAACAAAAACATAAATGTGGTTTAAATATTGAAAATTAAAAATTATCAAAGCGACGACAGGACGATGAGGTACCTGGCAGAGCAAAACATTTTCCATGGTTCCGTAAGTCAAAAAACCATTTTAAAAACTTTGTATACAAGGTGTCCGCTAATGAATGGTACACAGAAAAACCACAGATTCCTTATGCCAAAATATTAAGATTTAACCAAACATACCTAATATCCAAAAGTTTATAATAAGTAAGATACGGGGGATGTCATAGTAAAAAGAAAAAGTAAATTTATTTCGATAATTGTTCCCCCTTTTTAAATATCTTAATAAAACGGTATCTCGGGGTTTTTAAACATTAGCTTTTCAGATCGAATATTAATTTTGTGTGTAGACTAGAGGGCGATGGGTACACTATTTAAAATTCTCTAAAACTACCCAATTTTTTGTTACTACTCTGTATGTATGTAAACTAGTAAGCTTCTCTATGCTTTCTGCACAAAAAAGGTATACTTAGTAAGAATCGGTCTTGACAACCGTTTTTAAGGTATTCACGTTTTAGTTGTTCAGTGCACCCGAAAGTATGTACCTTCAATAACATCGTATTAGCTATAATTACAACTGCTCAGATATAAATAGCTGATAGCTAAAAACTCCTGGATACCGAGTTTTATTAAAATGTTTAAAACATATCAGAAATTATCGAAATGCATGAATAAAAAATATTTATATCCTTTAACACCCCGTATCTTCCTTATCATTAACTTTTGGATATAGGTATGTTTGTTTAAATCCTAAATGGGTATTTTCGCATAAGAAATCTGTGGTTTTTCTGTGTACCATTAATTAGCGGACACTCATCAGTATCATATGTATATAAAAACACGAATGACTGAAAACTATTCGACTAAACACTATCAAAATCTCTAAAATAAAACGAGTCCGAACCAATAATATGTGAAGTCTCTAAACTAACCAAAAACATTAACAACTGGAAATCCTTGCAAAATATACAACCAAAATGAAAATGGCAAATTTCCACAGTTTTTACCAAACAAAGCTTCGACAAGGCACGACTCTGTCATCAGCTGATAATGCTACCAACTTTGAACAGAACTGCCAACCGAAATCGTAATTCTCACACCTCACGTCCCTGACAAAAGCTATCACCGGTCTTGCTTATGTCTAAACCCCTTCTCAGTGATTCTTTCGAAGGCATCTGTTACTGGTTCTTCTTCTTATTTCCACATTTTGAACCCTGTCTCTTAAAGAGTTAAGCCCAGCATAGCTCGCTCCATAGCTCTTTGAGCAATTCAATTTATTTACTGTGCTTTTGGTTAGAGTTAGTGTTTCGGCTCCATATGTTAACACAGGCAAGACACACCGGTCGAAGACTTTTCTTTTAGGGCAAATCGGGATATTAGCTTTTAAAAAGTAGTGACCCAGCCTTCCAAAGGCTGCCCAGGCTACACAGATGCTTCTGTGGTTATTTCGCACGTTTGGTTATCTCTCCCCTCAGACGAGATTTCATGATCTAGGTACTTATATGGACTGTGCCTGCTGTATATTTAAGGCTATTTACCGTTATATTTTCACCTAATAACCAAGGTTACAGTCATAAGTTTGAGTGTTGGCGATGTTCATTCTTAGGCCTACTCCCTCGATACTTCTTTTTAAGTTCGCTTAACATCTCTCTTGGTTCCCCCAGGTTATCTGCTATTTAAACTATATCGTCTGCGAATCGTAGGTGACTCTAACTTTTCACCATCGATATTTATTCCCAGGTTTTCAATATTTAAACTTTTGAACATATATTCCAGGAGAGTTATAAATAATTTGCGGAGAGATAACGTCTCCTTGGCGAACTGCTCGCTTTGTCTTAAATACGGGAGTATCCTCATGAAGTCCTCACACTGGCGCTTGCATACAATGATTTGCCTGTATTTGTAAAAATACCAAAGCCGGATCTGTAAAGAGTATTGACTGTCGAAGTGTGCTACTTAGTTTGACAATAGAAATTTATTAAAGCGGTATTGTGGCGGTATTCGTACCTTACCTCCCCATTGTAACGTGTAGAATATATTTATTTGTAAAAAAATAATTAAAAGTTTTAGGCTAATCGATATTAATAACGACTTCTCCTGAAATTATGTTAGACGGTTTTTGTTTTTATATTTAATATTTAATTACTGTAACATAGTTTGTTTTGATATTGACCTATAAATATTTTAAGCAACCCAATATGGCTGGTTTTATTTTTACATTGTTCATTGAGTTCTTTATTTAAGCAATACAATTATCAATTTTAGGCGTCCAACCAATATTATAACCGTGGTAATAATTGGTGACAACTTTGACGTATAATACATTGTTTAAACGTCAACAAAACCAATTGGTAAATACCGTTGTACAATTGGTTCTTCGCCTAAACTTGATGAATATTATTGGTATTCTTTCGAGGCATGATCAGTGAACAAATTGATAAAAGTAAAATTGATACCATTTTTTTAACTTATGTGGCTAACGTCATTCTGAATGTTTATTAATATTTTAAATGGCATCAGTCACGTGATCAAATGATCATGATCATTTTCAAGTGATACAAGTGACAAAATTGAAACTGATAATTTTTGACGTGACGACGTCTTATTATTCGATGGACCCGGCTGCACGCACCAAAAACATTACTCATGCGGCATTATCTCGCGCGTTCCATTAAAGGCTTGAAGTGCAAGCGAGAGCGTGGAACGAGCGAGAAAGAGGCACAATCTCCGCGTCGTTCTACATCAGTTTCTCTCCTACTTGAATGAGCGTGCAGTGAAAAGTTAATGCGGCGTTAAAGGTAATGATTCTTTTGACGTTGTCACGTTCAACTATCGTCAGTAAACGGACTTTGCAGACAACCGATTTTTCAACAGAATATCACTATTATTGGGTACTAATAAAGTAGCATAAGCATTTTGTATTTAACAGCTCCATAGGAGTACCTCGGCCGTGGTCAAGTTGGGTCACAATAAATTGAAAGTCAAAAACTGTTTATGATTAAAAATATATTTCAAATGTGCAAACTTTTTACTTAAAACAAAAAAAGGTTGCAAATTTTTATTCTGCAATAACGAGAGTTTGTTGTGATTTTTCGCCATTCTGAAGCTTTCTTTACAAATAGAGTTCAATTCAATAGAAAAAAGCCACAAACGTCGTACAAGTAAGGACGGTAATCAACTATCGCTGTCTAAACGCGACGTTTAAATGATGTGCGAGCAACAAAAAGGAAAATAATTGAAAGTGAGATAGATGTGATGATCGCCTGGCTTAGATGTTTAGTCTACATTTTAAAATCGAGAAAACTGGTTTTTAAGCGGATGGTCACCGATTATACGTTAATAATGAAAACTAAAAAGGGGGAAAATAAATAGATTTAAAAATAATAAACCGACAAAAGATAAATTACTCACTAAAAATTTAAAAATAGTAATTTGTTTTAAATGAAGTCTGGTAATAACACATGGTATTAAAGTAAAAAAATGTTTTGTATATTTAGTTATTTTTATTGTTATTTAATAGTTTAGCGGTTGATATTAACCCGACTTTATTTTTCTATTTTTTTTATTCATTATTTTTAAATTTTTAGAAAGTTTTATTTATCTTTTGAAGTCGGTTTAATTTTTTTAAACTATTTATTATCGTATACGTTAGAATGTAGATCTTTTTTAAAACAGCGCATCATTATCAGTTTTAATAACTCGCAGCTCCAAATCCACATAATACTAAAATTATACCCTATTTTTTTTGTGGCAACCAGTTTTTTAAAATAAAATTACATTAATCCAAATATTTTTCTCCACTTATTCACTTCCAAATATTGATAAATTATCACACCTTGTTACGTCAAAGGCCAGATAGGGTGACCATTAAGGGCGGACTATACAGTGAGCGGCATAATTGGTGAACCATATGGAGAAACATTTTTTATTTCTTTAAAATTTTTAGTTTTGCTAAAAATATCTGTATATACACGCAGGGAAAATCACAAAACACTGATTTATGTTTAAATAAATTCTAGCGGATACGAGGTATGTAGATGCAAATTTACACATTTAGCATAAGAGAAAACTACCTTTATTTTAAACTTAGAACAAAATACTAGCTTAAAATCTTGTTTATGATTAGAAGTTGTGTCATAGTTAAAAAAAAACAAGCTACTATTAAAAAGTTCATAATAACACATACCCATCACTAAACCTCCTTCACTTACAGAAAGGCTTCCGTCTCTTGCCATCGTCGGGCTGTGGGGGATTTACTTGGATTCAACCATTATGCTGGTCACTGTATGCGTAAGGCTTGTTAAAAGACATTGTCAGCGCTCTAAAATCGAATTCCAAATCTCATTAATAACCTAAGCATTTGGCAGTTGAAACCAATCGAACATGTAAGTAGTAGCATGTTCAGCGTAGCTTTCTGTCCACTACCCAACGGACATTCGCAGCTCATACGCGCCTGCAGCCTCCCTGGAGGCTCTCCTCTGTTGGTTTTATTCTCACTCGTTTCATAAAGCCAGGCGGCACATGGCTCTTATTTTTCCCTCCCGGTGAAAACGTTTCTATTACTCCTTATTTAATAACTGTATCCTCTTTCCAACGTAATCGAGTTTAACCATGAGTGTTGAGGAAATAATTTAGGGTAAGTGTCTTTTGAGTTTAAATATTTATCAAATTATACAAGCAGTATGTTTAAAATTATTTATTTATTTATTTAAAAAGAATATATTTCGAAAGAACAAATTTTCCAACGTAAGAAAATATTTTAGTTATTTAACAATGCATAAATTAAAGTTTTTAAATATACAGGTGTGTTTTCTAATTGCGGTACAGAGACAATTTAAGAGCGTATTCCTGAGCTATTTTATGAAAAAGTTCCATATAAACGTGGTTCCTCACATTTTCATTCTCAACACTTCCTTTAGTAAAATTGGTTAGACATGATATAAACGTTATTTAATTAAGCATTTTTAATTGTTAATACATAATTGCTAATAAGGAGGTATAACACTTAATTTTTAAAGAGAAAAAATGCTCCAATGTTACTTGTATGGTTTAGGATTATGCAGTTTAGCGATTTTTTTTCTGGAAAACTAAGCAAGCTACTGACAAATATAAGGACAGGAAAGGTTTACTGTTGGTGTTTCATTCGAAAAAAATATCTATATACCATAAAAATCTAATTTTGGAGATTGTACACTTTGAAACTAGCCCTCTTATTTATATGGCGACATTTCTCGATCTCTTGAACCGATCAAATCTGGCATTTATTAAAGCTTTTGAAATATCTGCCTAATAGTTATGCAATATACTCAGTATTTAATTAAAAAAAAACATATTTTTTGTCGTTCTCTGTATATTCTAAGAGAATATTGGGAATCTCACCACCAGTTTTAAAAATAAACAATATATTAATATAATAAAACTTACCATCGTTTATAAGTGTGTTTTTACTATACAGTCCCGACTTCATTCCAACATAAAAGTGTCTGAAAAAAATTAAGTTTTATTTCTAATGAAACACCCTAGTATATTTAAACAAATGTTTGGTATTTATTGAATTTTATAACACACATACTTTTTATAATACACTATACGTCAATTATTGCTGGTTTTTGAGAATTCAACATTGTAACATCCACTTATAGAAGGGTAATCAAGTTTAATTTATTTGGGCACATAATTACAGTACAAAGTAGGATTTTTGTATCAGTTCTTTTCCACCGCTAACTTTGGAAGATAAAATTATTTCTGCTCGCTAAAGGAAAGGCAGAACTATTTGCTAAACAATTTGCCGTGCCAATTCAACCCTTGACCACCGTAAATCATCCAATTTCAACGGTTACCTCAGTTCCTTATAAAATGCCCGATATTATTTTTAAGGTAAAACACATTGAAGCGTATCCTTTCTTCCTTCACACTAAGAAATCGTCTGGGCTGGATGGCATACCAGCAATCGTTTTAAAAATGTGCTCCAGAACTTGCACCCATCTTAACTAGGCTTTTTTGAATTTCTTACGACACAGGTATAAGTCTAATCCTTTCTATTTGGAGCACTATAATTTTTTTTACATTTTCCAAATTCAGCAACTAACTTTTTAGTCCCTGTTAGTGTGTGAATGGGAAGGAGTAGGGGTCAAGGTACAATAAGCCCTCAGGCTGCAGTGCACCATTTAGGGGGCGGTCGTCGGACCTAGGTGGGATAACCCCGAAAGGGCGAAAAAAAAAACTGTGGATTTAATTTTAAGCAAATAATTGTTTTATTTTTTTTGCTAATGATATCATATTGTCTATGGGTACTTTATTGAAGAAATTAAAGAAGCTTTAATATTTTTTTCTTGAAAACCAAACCAGATACGAATAAAATACAAGGGACTAAAAAGTTAATTGCTTAATCAAAAAAAAATTAAACTTCATGAAAAGTCAGTGGAGTACTGGAGTTGGGATACCGGACACAATGTAATAAATTGTTTTAATATGTGAGAATATATTAAAAGATAATATGTTTCAAGGTGACAGTACTTAGAAATAATGATCTACAAACGTAAAAAAGTTATGTAGGTTAGATGTAGATATAGGTAAAAATATATAAATACATATATTATAATTACACAAAAAAGGAAGCTTCAAGAATTTTCTTTCACCTATATACATAAAAGTATCGAGCTGTTTACTTAATTTTATTATACTGCATGAGCAATAGGTTTTGGTTTATCGGCCAGTAATAGAATATCAAAACAAATACTATTAGTCACGCATGTTTACAAGCCGGTATTTAGTACGATTGTCTCTTTTCCTTACATTGCCTATGTGTTAGGTTATTTAGCTCAATCGGTATACTCACACGATTCCTAATTAAATTTATTGCTTGTTATCCTAAAATTTACCAACGAATTAGATCAACAAATCAATTTAATACTTATGTAATGTGATAAATGTTATCTAAATTATATTATTATATAGATATTATAGCTAATTAATTAAAAACAAAATATAAATATACAAAATGAACATTGTTTATTCAGTTAATAAACTTCTTACATGTATATCTCTAAGTATTTAAAATCTGCAGTTTTTATTATTATTTTTTTTAATTATTACCCGTATTTTAATGCAATTTTTCTGTTAAATTTGTTGTTTAAGTTATTTTGCCACTATCTTAATATTTTAATAGAAACGATGTTGATCTTGCTAGTTTTACTACAAACATTATTTAAATAAAATATATCACCAAAAAATTTTACTTTTTTAAAAAAATCATTAAAACTACAAAGTTATTAAAAAAGTAATAATGATTTTTCTCCCTAAAAAATTGGACGTATTACCAAGCTAATTTTTAATTCTCTAAAAAAATTAATTAGTTTTTTTTTTAAATTAATATCTTAAATATTCCTTAACCGATTTTAATAAAATTTGGCAGTGTTATACAGGGTGTCCAGTTACGCAATCGACCACTTTAAGGGCTAATTCTACAATAAAAATTAGGATAAAAACTTCATATAAACATATATCCCTAACCAGTGCAGACATCGATAATCCGAACTAATAAAAACCAAGGCGATTCGGATTAACGAAGCAATTCTTTTTTATTAAAATTTTTATTATGAAACGCAAAAACACAGTAATTAAGAATAAGTAAAACTAAAAAATATATAAAAAAGTAAGAATATGGTATTAATTTCTAAAGTAATTGTGTAATTTTTGTTTGCTTTACACATCTTTGATTATTCATAAAGGCCATTTCATTTAACCTTTAAAGTACAAGAATATCATTTAGTGGAATATCATTTTCTTCGGCCCATTTTAAACACAGGTTAAAACTTTTAGCTGCTTCAGCGTTCTTAACAGTTTTGTTTTGATTATCTAATTCCAAGCCTTCATGCTCGTTAACTTCAGGTTCATCTCCATCTGCTTCTTCCAGCGGTAACAGATCTTCATCATTTTCAACCCAATTACGAACTTCCACGTTTGTTAGATTTGATTCTGCCAAAACATTAAGCATTCCAGCAACATCTAAAATAAAGTTAAATAAAAAATAACAAACAACAACAAATATTTTTATTTACCTTCCATATCTCCATCCAAAAAAGTGTTTATGTCACAGATTGTAGATCTTCCAACCCCATACTCAGCGGCCAACACTTTTTCACTTTCCCCTTGTTAAGTCTTTCAATAATTTCACTTTTTTGTTTTATGGACAATGTCTTGTGTTTTCTTTTAGGGAACATTTTTATTTGAAGCAAATATTAAAATAAAAACCCACTTCTATCACGTAAAATGGCATTACAAACATACCATGTAACAAGCAAAGTATGTAAATATCACTGCTTAAAAGCAGGGAACGTGCTGCACACCTGTTTAATGTGAATCCCAGATATAAACAAAAGGGTAATTTGGGGAATTCCTGAACATCTAGTCACAATTTCTATAGAAAATAGGTCATATAGTAAGAATTAGAGTTATAAACAAAAGTAAAAGTATACATCACAAAAATATTGCACTCTTTTAAAAGGAATGTCTTAAGTTTTGCTTTAAAAGTAAAAATTAAAGTTATAGTTTTTAGTTCATAAGGTAACTTATTGAACATGTCCAAACCCCTAAAAAGAAGAGAATTCTGACATATTTTTATTCTTCGGTGTAATTAAAAGTCATTCTGCCTGCCTTGTATGATATGTATGAATATCACGGTTATAAGCTAACTTATTGACCAGATATGAAGGTGCCAGACCCAACTTAATTTTAAACACAAACACCATAACAGAATATTTAAAATTTTAAAAACTGGCAGCCAGTTCAAGCACTGGTGCATTACTCTTATGGGAATATATTTAGAGCAGCACAATATCAATCTCATTGCTCTATTTTGCAATTTCTGCAATCTCTGCAACTCATTTTGGTTGAGCATACACAGAATAGTTGCACAATAATTAAAGTGTGGCAATATTACTTGTATTATACACTGTAAGTCTTGCCCAAAAGGATAGATATGCAGAGCAACGAGACATAGATAGTTGATGCAATAGCTTATCTTTGAAATGACAAAATTAGCATGATCTTTAAAAGTCAACCTGTCATCTATTATTACACCCAGATATTTAATTTTATTCAGCTTGATTTATTCTTGAGCCTCCTATTTCAATTGAGAAGTTACGCATAGCAAAATAAGTCTTAATTTTTTCAGTACCAATTAACATAAACTGGCTTTTAGATGAGTTTATTTTTAAAAAGTTTTTACATGTGTAATTGTAGATTTTGCTCAATAGGGTGGCCCACCATATTCGACACGGTCTGTAGCTGGATAACCATGGGGTTTTAAAAAAAGTAAATACTGAGAACATATACAGGTCGGATAAGACCACAGTATAAAATTATTTTAGTCTATACAGGGTGTCTCAAAAAAGTGTGACGTATCAAAGTTATATTTTTAAATGGAACACCCTATATTTTATGACGGTTTTAGATTCTACTTTAAAAATAACTCAAGTTTGTTTATAGTACTAAGTGTCTAATTTTATTCGTTTTTGTGATATTTGATTTTTTGAAAAATGCAGAGGTAAAATTAAATTGATTTTACTTTAACACTTTTAACACTTTAAACTTTAAAATGTGTAACAAGATTAGAAAAAAGTCTGCCATATCATACGTAGGTCAAATCAAGATCAAATATTGTACAGGGTGATCAAAAAATAATTTCAATTTTTCAGAAAATCAAATAGCCATATCTCTCTTATTTTAAATGGAACACCCTGTATTATTTTACGTCACATGATGACAAATAAAATACTCTTTCAAATGGTGTATAGGTTGCCTATACCTATCTTTTGTACTTTTTAGTAAAATCTGTTTTTACAAATTTTTAGTCCAAATGTTTATTTAAATTAAAGTTGGCTGTGACATAGCAGCCATTAATATTTTCTTAAGAAAATAACAACGACCATTTATTGATTACTAGTGTTTTAGTCAGTTTAAAGAAATTTTAATGATTTTAAATAAAAACCGCTTCTTCTACAACAACAAAGATGATATAATACTGGTAGGATGTGAAAAAATGGTTTGCACTTTAGTCTAGAGTTAATCCTGAAAAATATTCCAGGAAGCCATCTGATAACCTTAATAGTTGCTTTAAAAATTTGACACAGTGATTATGGATAATGGAAGAAACGAGTTATAGGTCACAGAATGTCGTCATAACGACAGAGGCGTTATTAGGATTGTTTAAAGAAACACAAGTTTTTATCGACTACCACATTCAGCTGAAATAAGTGTTAATTGGAAGTAGCATTATAAGCAACTAATGATTTTTTCTGTGAATTTTAAAAATAGTGGCAGATAATACAAAATCTTTGAGTTCGGTAGCTTTTCCAACTTGCATTTGGCAATAACGACGTGGTAAATAGGCATGGCCTGTCTGCAACCTGCCTGACTTCTAATAGACATTTGGAATAAAAATATCTAAAAACAGAGATTTAAAAAGATTATAAAAGACAATGGTGTGAGGCAACCTACCACACCATTTGAGAAAACATTTGGTTTGTCATCATGTGGTGTAAAAATACAGAGAATAATCCGATAAGCAGGAGGATATTGCTGTTGCTTCTAAGAAGTGAGATGTGATCGCCCTGGCATAACCTATGATCGATATGACCTACGTATGATGAGGCAGACTTTTCGTAATCTTGTGACAAATCTTTTAAGGTTGAGGGACCTGTGACCATTGTTAAAATGGCCTAAGTGCGCCCCTGCATTTTTGAAAAAGCAATCAATGCACAAAAGCGACGAAACAAGAACTTGCGTACTATTACCAAACTTAAACGTGTGCTTGTGAGATCTAGGACCGTCATCAAACTACTGAGGATCGTTCCATTTACAAAAAAACTATAGCTTTGATACGTCACACTTTTTGAGACATCCTGTATAGAGTAAAATAATTTTATACTGTGGCCTTATCCGACCTGTATATGTTTCAGTATTTACTTTTTTAAAACCCCATGGTTATCCAGCTACAGACCGTGTCTCGCTTAAGGGGAGATTCCTTAGCCAAAAATAAGACAAAAATGTCATATGAACATGGGTCCGCAAATACTTTGTTTCAAGATACAGCGCGTTATAATTTTTTATAATTTTTCTTTTTTTTTTGAATATTTTTAAAACTACGCCAGCGATTTGGCTAAAATTTGGGACATAAGGTACATTTATTAGTAGACATATTTTGACTATAAGGAATTTGCTATATTTTTACCAGAGGCGTACTTGTGGGGTAGACACAAAATATTGTTTCAATTAAAACATGTACGCCACTGATTTTAATAAATTTTGATAGCGCAATTAAATACTTTACTAAATGCTTAACAAAACTTGTCTCTTAGCATTTTTTCGAATTTTGTTTGGTTTTCGGGATATTTGCGATTTTAACACGGGCTGCAGCTACTGACCTCCATCTACGTTAAGTTATAAAAATCATCAAAGAGTGCTGTAGTTCTACCGAATAAATTAAATGGAGCGTCTTACCTCAATTTCTTAATAAACGAATTGCCCGATATTTTGCCACTTTATCTAAGAAACAATAACAGATTATGGTTTCAACATGACGGAGCACCACCACATTTTGCGGCTGAAGTAAGAAGATTTTTAAATGAAGCGTATGGTCCTCGCTGGATTGGTCGTGGAGGACCAGTCGCATGGCCACCGAGGTCATCAGACATCAATCCCTTAGATGTTTATCTCTGGGGACATGTTAAGGAAATTGTTTACAAAAGAGTCGTGAATACGAGGCAGGAATTGTTACAAAGGATAGAGGGGCATTTGAAACAATAAGACAAAATCGTACTATTTGCGCAAAAGTACGCAAATCTTTAGGACGAAGACTAAGAGCATGCAACGAAGCTGAAGGAGGACATTTTCAGCATCTCATTTAGCCACTTTTTAAGTTAAATTGCAGGTTAGTTTTTTCTTTTTTTAAATTAAAGCACTCTTTGATGATTTTTATAACTTAACGTAGATGGAGGTCAGTAGCTGCAGCCCGTGTTAAAATCGCAAATATCCCGAAAACCAAACGAAATTCGAAAAATGCTAAGAGACAAGTTTTGTTAAGCATTTAGTAAAGTATTTAACTGCGCTATCAAAATTTATTAAAATCAGTGGCGTACATGTTTTAATTTAAAAAATATTTTGTGTCTACCCCACAAGTACGCCTCTGGTAAAAATATAACAAATTCCTTATAATCAAAATATGTCTACTAATAAATGTACCTTATGTCCCAAATTTTAGCCAAATCGCTGGCGTAGTTTTAAAAATATTAAAAAAAAGAAAAATTATAAAAATTAAACGCCCTGTATCTTGAAACAAAGTATTTGCGGACCCATGTTCATATGACATTTTTGTCTTATTTTTGGCTAAGGAATCTCACCTTAAGCGATGGCATATGTGTTTTGAATACTGATACCGACTTAAAAATTTATTGACTAATAAAATGTATACCTATGTTTATTACTATTTAATTAATGTACCTAATACATGCTAGATACTTATTTGTTAATTGAAACCTACTTTGTATAATTTAATTATGAGACAGCCAACAAAAAACAAACTTTACACAGGTTATCTGGTCTATTAATCTTTTTAAAGTCGTTTGCCTGCACCAATAGTTTATGGGGTTATGTGTAAAAATAAATACTGTTATTTTATAGGTATTTAATTAAACAATAATAAAAAAATCCATAAGGACTTACTACCATGAAAACTTACTTCCATTAAAGCAAAAGGGGACCTCTGAGACAATTCTTGAGGGCAATATACTGACTGTCGGAAGGGGTTGACAAAAGAACAAATGGATCAAAAATTTCATTTTCAAAAAAGTTATTCTTCATAAAATTTTTGCTTGTAAAAAAATGGGATTTACGTTCATAAAACTTAAAAACCATGATTTTTCTACAAGGGTAAACTACCTTTATTTTTCTTTTTTAGCAAAATATAATTTAAAAACTTTATTTAAAATAGCATTTTGAATAACTTTATTAAAGTTACAGGGGTATCGAAAAGATTAATGAAACTGATTTTAGTATCAAAATTATTTATTTTAAATTTTTATAATAAAATGACTTAAGACACGTTTATAATTTGATTTTTAAATACCACTTTCTCCAAATTCCTACAAAACACAATTTTCTACTGTAAACGCCAGTTTTCGTCAGATTATGGATTTCAATAAAATTTTGTGTTATTGTTTTTATCGATTAAAAACATGATTCTAAATAAATGTTTCTTATGATATTTTGCTAAAAAATAGAAAATTCAGGTAGTTTACTCTTGTATAAAAATCATGTTTTTGCAAACCCTGTATACAAAATGTGGTTTAAAAATAAACATGCATTTTAGAGGTAATTTAAACTTATTCTTAAAATGGAAAAAAAATGAAAACCTAGTATAATTACTAGCAATTGATTATAATTATTATTTGTCAACTGACGTGTTAAAAAATATTTTGGACTTTATTGGTTTTATACCCATAAACACATAAAATTATTATTTTTTTAAGTGAAATTTTATAACGCGTGCAATTTAACGCCCTCATGTGGGGCGTGGAAATTGCTATTTTTATGCCCGGTCGTACCAAAAAAGATATTTTTTAATTTTAGTCAAAATTTTCCTTACTTCATGACTCAGTTAACAGTGATCGGCTGGGAGGACTTCAATCAATACTGGATGAAGAACCCGGAACGAAAAAAAAAAGTTAGTTTTGGCCAAGGATGAGTGGAGTTGGTCTTCACCACACAAAAGCCGTATATTATGACTTAAAATCTATTTATCGTTGGCTGATAAGATAAGTTTCCGCAAACAGCATCAATAAGGGATTCCGGTAAGTTATGTTTTATTTTTAAAATCTGGCATGCCGCATTTCTTAATAAACTTCCTCCTATAGTCTTTCAACTAAACTCTACTTGGCTCTCTAGTTATCTATCTGATCGATGTATCAGTTATTATGGACGGCCATTCTTTAAGCTTTCACCAAGTAAAAGCTGGAGTCCCTCGAGGGCTCAGTTCTGGCACCAACATTGTTTCTTCTTCACATCAGCGACCAGCCTCTCGTCCGCACAACTAATCTCCGTCCGCTAGTTTTTCGCCGACGATAGTACCCTTCACTCAAGTTTTCCAGGTTCCCCTGAAGCGATACGCTAAACCTGGCTTTGGAGGAAACAACCGCAGAGCGATGCAGATGCTCTCTTTCGCAGGATCTTAATTTTAATATTGGATTGGGGCATGAAAATCTCGTCCATTTTTAATGCGTCCCAAACACAGTCGCTGTTCCTTGTCGCGAAAGAAGAGTCATCAAGTGCTCATCCTCTACTTATGAGGCGGCCGGGTTTTTACAGAGCAAAGACACAGCCTTCGACTCTTGTGAGGCGTCACATTCGAGAAGTAACCTTAACCGGCATACACACATTGTATCCATAGCCGGCCAGCAAGCTGACGTCTTATTGACGTCTCTCTCTTAGTCATTTTTGGTCACATTTGAGTCAGCAAAGACGTCAGCAAGATGACGACAAAGGTGACGTTAAGTTGTCCTCCTAAGTTACACAGACAAAAGACGTCCCGTTAATGACGTCTTTAAGATGATGAAAAATGACGCATATACTTTTTGTTTTAAAGCTAAAATGGATACGATGTTTCCATTTGAAAATTGATGTGGAAAACCTACTGCTTGCACGATTTCCCAGACTGCAAGGTCACATCTCTCGGGACACTGTACAAGTGTACAACCTAGGAGATGCAGGTTTTTTTACACTAGCCGAAGATATTTCCTTCAAAGCCAATTGAATCCACCAACCGCAGACTGGTCTCGAGCTATTTTGGTCTCATCCGTTACACGGTATGTGGCGATAAAAAGCAGAGATGTTGAATAAACGTTGTAGTTTATTGTACATTGCGCCATCCATCGGTAGAGTTTTTCCTATTAAAATTTTGTAGTAATATTTCGGTTGAATTTTGACACGAATCATATAATGTCACACAAATTTTTCTGACGGGTTTTCTTCAAACATTACGTCATTAGGTTTTTACGAGCTAGTATGACGAAAAATGACGTCAAAAGACGCCACTTCAACGACGTCAAAAACACGTCATTAAAATGACGTTAAAATGACGTCGTAATTTTGGTCTAATGACGTCCTATGACCAAAAATGACCAAAAGTGACTTAAAAATGACGTCTGCAACATCAAGAGAAAAGTACAGCAAACAGAAAGTAAGAACAATGAGTTTTATTATACAGGGTGTCTCAAAAAGTGTGACGTATCAAAGTTATATTTTTTAAATGGAACACCCTATATTTTATGACGGTTTTAGATTCTACTTTAAAAAATAACTCGAAGTTTGTTTATAGTACTAAGTGTCTAATTTTATTCGTTTTTGTGATATTTGATTTTTTGAAAAATGCAGAGGTAAAATTAAATTGATTTTACTTTAACACTTTAACACTTTAAACTTTAAAATGTGTAACAAGATTAGAAAAAGTCTGCCATATCATACGTAGGTCAAATCAAGATCAAATATTGTTACAGGGTGATCAAAAAATAATTTCAATTTTTCAGAAAATCAAATAGCCATATCTCTCTTATTTTAAATGGAACACCCTGTATTTTTACGTCACATGATGACAAATAAAATACTCTTTCAAATGGTGTATAGGTTGCCTATACCTATCTTTTGTGCTTTTTAGTAAAATCTGTTTTTACAAATTTTTAGTCAAATGTTTATTTAAATTAAAGTTGGCTGTGACATAGCAGCCATTAATATTTTCTTAAGAAAATAACAACGACCATTTATTGATTACTAGTGTTTAGTCAGTTTAAAAGAAATTTCAATGATTTTAAATAAAAACCCTTCTTCTACAACAACAAGATGATATAATACTGGTAGGATGTGAAAAAATGGTTTACTTTAGTCTAGAGTTAATCCTGAAAAATATTCCAGGAGAAACCATCTGATAACCTTAATAGTTGCTTTAAAAAATTTGACACAGTGATTATGGATAATGGAAGAAACGAGTTATAGGTCACAGAATGTCGTCATAACTGACCAGAGGCGTTATTAGGATTGTTTAAAAACACAAGTTTTATCATTACCACATTCAGCTGAAATAAGTGTTATTGGAAGTAGCATTATAAGCAACTAATGATTTTTTTCTGTGAATTTTAAAAATAGTGGCAGATAATACAAAATCTTTTAATTTTGTGCTTTTTTCCAACAAATTTACATTTTGCAATAACGGCTTAGTAAATAGGCATAGCTATATCACAGCCTACTTACATTTAAATAGACATTTGGAATAAAAATATGTTAAAACGGAATTTACTTAAAAAGTATAAAAGATAGGTATAGGCAACCTATACACCATTTGAAAGAGCATTTGGTTTGTCATCATGTGGTGTAAAAAAATACAGGGTGTTCCATTTAAAATAAGAGATATTGCTATTTGACTTTCTAAAAAATTGAAATTATTTTTTGATTACCCTGTATAATCTATGATCTCGATATGACCTACGTATGATAAGGCAGACTTTTCCTAATCTTGTAACAAATTTTAAAGTTTAAGGAGTTTATATTGTTAAAATAAAATTAATTTAATTGCACCCCTGCATTTTGAAAAAAAATCAAATATCACAAAAACGAATAAAATTAGACACTTGGTACTATTAACAAACTTAAATTATTTTTTTATGTAGAATCTAAAACCGTCATAAAATATAGGGTGTTCCATTTAAAAAAAATATAACTTTGATACGTCACACTTTTTTGAGACATCCTGTATAGAGTAAAATAATTTTATACTGTGGCCTTATCCGACCTGTATATATGTTTCAGTATTTACTTTTTTAAAAACCCCATGGTTATCCAGCTACAGACCGTGTCGAATATGGTGGGCCACCCTTATATAATATTTTATTAAACGTCTTTAAAACTTTTAATGGGCGGCTCCTGATTTCGCTGCTGGGCCGCAGGTAGCATTTAAGTTTTTAACAAGATGTTTACGACTCTGCCCGCGTTCTTCAGCCGTCGGCGGTGGTGCAGCGCACAATTAGGTAATGAATACAACAATTGCACTAAAAAACTCTTTTCTTTAAAGAATCCAAAAAAGGGTGAAAGTACGTAGTGTGGCGCAAGCGGCTCAAACTGGGTTACCTCATCCTATCAGAATTGATCAACTCTTCGTGAATTTATCGCAACGGTCGTCGAAATTAAAGTAACAATTTTGTCATTTATTTTATTCTCTCAAAATATATTATTTTGTTTGACAATTTTATTTGCGTGATTTGTATCAATAAAAATCGTTGAAAAGACCATTTTTCTTTAGGTATGTAAACGCTGTTTAACCGCCATTAAATGAGATCAAAAGAAACCTGCGGCAACCCGATTTTAACGAAATTTGGTACACGGGGTTTTTTGGGGCGCTGATCACGAATCTGAAAGCATTTTTGGCGGAAACGTTTTGTTCTCGAGATATTCATCATCAAAGTTCAAATTTGAATCTAAGCTTATTTTCACTATATTCCCTCTTCTTTTGCACACAATTCTTGATTTAAAGCTAAAGTGTCACAACAATATTTGATTTTCACCTTTTAAAACCCCGTTTTTCTACGTTTTTACATTATTTTTGCATTAAATTGCGTGGCTTTTCTTTGATAATGCGGCAACCATACATACACATAGGGCTTCATGGCACACTGGGATTGAAATGATTCAAAGTATAGCTATGCAATTTAATGCAAAAATAATGTAAAATACGTAAAAACGGGGTTTTAAAAGGTGAAAATCAAATATTGTGTGCCACTTTAGCTTTAAATCAAGAATTGTGTGCAAAAAGAAGGGGAATATTGTAAAAATAGGATTAGTTTAAATTTCAAGTCTGATGATGAATATCTCAAGAACAAAACGTTTCCGCCAAAAGTTCTTTCAGATTCGTGATCAGCGCCCCAAAAACCCTCGTATACCAAAGTTTCGTCAAAATACTGGGTAACATCAAAGCTGATGATCAATCTAGTGGCGTCTAGAAGATTTACGCATTTCATTTAGCATTGTTTTGGAAGTGATATTTGTTGAAAGATGTAATTCCAAATGCTTTTTATTTAAAGTAAAAGAATTTACAACTTAATAATTAAAAAAACTGTTGTGTCAACGGTTGTTCTACTAATACAATAAACTGTATATCTCCGGCACTGAGACAACATGGGAGATGTGACGACATAACACGTCAAAAGCAATATGGCCGAATGTCGCCCAGGCCCTATATAGACCGACTTTGGGTTTTTGTAAATATGGTAAATATTAGTAACACTTTTGATCCAGATACCCATTTTTGCTCCCTAATTAAAATTGCCAATACGTAAAGCTTGATTTTTTTAATTATTTTTTCTTAATCAGAACCTCGAAATCCCTATAAGAAACTATTATTCAATATCATACAATTTTACCCATGCATACCTGTGGTATTATTTGCACCCTCATCAACACAAACGGTTTTATTATCATTATCACATTTTATCGTTGCACTTAGCACGTTCAGATGTGGGTACGTTATTATAAATCATATATACAGGTCATAATTCTAAATATATGTATATCTGGTAGTAGGTAATATTAATATATTAATTGTTTTGGTTCACAAGTATATATAGGCGTATACTAAGTGATAAAAATGTCAATTTAATTTTTTATTAACACATTTCTACGTAAAAATCGAGGTGAAGGTATACTTACTTAGAAAAGGCGGGCTCTTGTCATTAATAACGTATTAGATTGAGCGTCTAATACCCCCTTTCTTGCAACGCATTTCACGCAGTAGTGAGCAGGGAATTGGGCAAAAAGAGTGCCTCACATAGTTTATGGAGCCCCTTGGCCTTAGCAAAGAAACAAAATCATAGAAATATAGTTTATTTAATTTTTTTATCACTTTTTCTCTTCTGTGGTAAGAAGTATATTACATTACAAGGGTGGAAACTGACTTATTTCACACGAGTGGGAATATTGTTGCACGAGGCGTCAGCCGAGTGCGACAAACCCACGAGTGTAAGAAAGTGATTTTCACACAAGTAATGTACACTATTTTTCCTACGACCACAAGTTATTCACCAAAAAACAATAATAGTTGTTTGTCTTCACAGAAAAATAAGAAAACAATTGAAAACTTTGCATCACTAGGGTGATATATACTTTTCCTTACTGCGATATATTATACTGTTTAACAATATTTTTATATCAAAAATCACTTACCTAGTAGCTTTTTATCACTTTAGAATTAAAAAGGTCCTCATTTAAAAAATATTGCATGGCTTTTTCAATGTAAATCCCATTAACAACCTGATAACTCCAAATTTATTTTAAATAACAATGACAGCGATGACAGTTTTATATTATACTTTGCAACACTTGTGTTGTAAAGTACTTTGCAACACTAGTGTGATATAAGGCATTTTCTATGCATGAAAACAGTGTGCTACTGATGGATTAGCAATTTATCCCTTAATAATAGTGTCCATAGTAATTTCTTTCTAATAAGTCGAATTTAGGAGCTACGTCTATTTTAATGTAGATAGTCAAGTATGCCCAATGTACCCCATAGGTGAGGTAAGTTGAGCAAGGGTATGGGGCTAGTGGAGCACTTAGAAAGTATAGTCAAATCATGACTTGAATGTTAGATACATTTACAATAAAAATACATTTTGACAATTTGCTTTTTATATTTATAATCTTATAGTGACAAAACAACAAATCTCATTAATAAAACAGCAACGTACCTAGCTTAGCTTAACTATTGAATTTTAAATTTATCAATTTATCTTCGTTTTTAAACTTTTTAAGCAGTTTTATTTTCCTTCTCTTGTAATGCCTTCTGTATCTGTTAAAATTGCAGTTTTTCTTGGACCAGTCTTTGGGTATGGTCGAACTATTTCAGAGAAAATTTAAAAGTTAGATAGGTCAGTTCGTTTTTTTGTTTCTTGTACAAAGTTTGGGTTGCAGCCTCTTTTAAATCTTGAGGAGACTTAAGTAATCTTACTGTTATAAATCCGTATACTAAAAAATAAAAAAAAAAAACATTTTATACTTATAACCGTGGGGTTAGTTGGACAACTGTAGCTCAACTAACCTCAACATGAAATTTTAAAGAAAAAGTAAATTTATTAAAAAACCGGTTAGAATTATATCCAAAATCTTTATACATATTAAAACTGCAATAAATTTACTTAATATTAACACTTACCTGGTTGAGAATGGAATACATATAACTATCACAGATAAAATTTTCCGGCTTGCAATTATTTTACTTTTTAATCACAAAATAAACAATGCGCACGGATACTTTTCTCGATCGCCGCATCACCACTAGTGGTCGCACAATGAGTTCCCCTCGCGTAACCCTTTCTTTACGCTTTTTGATGTTTTCGCGTGCGATCGATAATTTTGAGATATTTTGATTGCCCAACTTACCTCTATGCTCAACTAGCCCCGCCCTACGACCACATGTGAAAATAGTAAATAGCACACTGTTTTCATGCATAGAAAATGCCTTATATCACACTAGTGTTGCAAAGTACTTTACAACACTAGTGTTGCAAAGTATAATATAAAGCTGTCATCGCTGTCATTGTTATTTAAAATAAATTTGGAGTTATCAGGCTGTTAATGGGATTTACATTGAAAAAGCCATGCAATATTTTTTTAATGAGGACCTTTTAATTCTTAAATGATAAAAAGCGACTAGGTAGGTGATTTTGATATAAAAATATTGTTAAACAGTATAATATATCGCAGTAAGGAAAAGTATATATCACCTAGTGATGCAAAGTTTTCAATTGTTTTCTTATTTTTTCCGTGAAGACAAACAACTTTTATTGTTTTTTGGTGAATAACTTGTGGTCGTAGGAAAAATAGTGTACATTACTTGTGTGAAAATGACTTTCTTACACTCGTGGGTTTGTCGCACTCGGCTGACGCCTCGTGCAACAATATTCCCACTCGTGTGAAATAAGTCATTTTCCACCCTTGTAATGTAATATACGAAAAATTCTTTAAAATGCTGTTCGAGACACCCCTAGACTTAATAAATTTAATTCAGTCAGGACTATATTAGCTTAAAACTTTCATAAATACCAGCGCTAAGTTACAGAAAAAAGAATAAGTGATATGTAAGTTATTTACTAAATAATTTATTTTACAGTTTTTCACCCTGTATGTTGAGAATAAAGAATTTGCGAACCTATGATTATATAAACTTCTTCTTATTTTTATAAAATGATTCTATAATAGCAGTCTTGGATCGCAGTTCTTGAACACCCATTGTAAAAAAATATTCTCGTTATAGACATTTAAACAGCCAAATTAAATTAAAATATTTTCCAAAAATTTTAACCAAAAAATTTTTTTCCTCCGTATCTTTTTTATCTAATTAATTTTCTTAAATATTTTTTATACTATTAAACAATTCATACATAGTCTACGTGTCCTATTGGAGCGAAAAAACGACAAAAACAAGTTATCTGTCGATAGTAATACGTTATTTTAGGGTAGTCAGTTAAATAACGCAAAAATGAGGACACTTTTTTATAATTCATATTACAGCGTTTCTCTGTTATTAACTTTTACCTATATTATTTAGTCTATTTTTAAATAAGCAGATGATTGAATAATATTAAATATTTAAAAAACTTTTCCCTGACCCAAAAATATTAAAGAAAATCTAAAATTTATACAGTGTGGACGTTAATAGTCCCCCTTCCCCCGATAACTTTTGTACCCTTATTTTTTCTTTAAAAAATGTGGGTATTACTAATGGGAGGATATAAACTACTTTTGACGTAAAAATAAGAGCTGCAACCACCAAGATGGCGGATGGGCGCCATCTTGAGAAAAAAATTCAATGAAAAGAGGTTTTGTGGCACACCATTTTAAAGCTCCTAACGAGTATGATAACCTAAGAGAATATAAAAGGCAATATCGTCACCTTTTACAAAATGGCGGTACTTTAAAAATTGCCTAAATTTTCTGATTTGGATGGACATATTTTCGAGACTAATAAAGTTAGATGTACTGAATATGGTATTTTCTTAAAACCCTTTTAAAAACATTTTTAATGATAAATTAATATACAGGGTCAATGGTAAGATATTAATAGGGCTTTACAAAAAAGTACACTTTTTTAGATGAAGCACCCTGTATATAAATCTATCATTAAAAAAATTTAAATGGGAGGATATAAGAAACTACTTTTTGACGTAAAAATGATAGTTAAGCAAACAATCAAGATGGCGGATGGGCGCCATCTTAGGAAAACAATTAAGCATGAAAGGAGGGTCTTGTGGTAGATGCATCTTAGAGCTCCTGATTAGTACTTTACAACCCTAGAATATAAAGTCAATATCTTCACCTACTACAAAATGGCGGTACTTTAAATATTACCTAAATACCTGATTTGAATGGTCATATTTCCGAAACTAATAAAGTTAGAATCGTACTTAATGTGGTATTTTCTGAAAGCTCATTGAAAAGATCTTTTAATGGTAATACCGATAATAATATACAGGGTTCGGACATAAAGCGCATATGCACGTTTTCTCTTCAAGTACCCTGTATATTGCTACCAGTATCACCATTATAAAAGACCTTAAACGAGCTTTAAGAAAACGCCGCATTAGTACATCTAACTTTGTTGGTTTGGAAATATGGCCATCCAAATCAGGTATTTAGGTGATTTTTAAAGTACCGCCATTTCTGTAACTAGGTGAAGATATTGACTTTATATTCTAGGGGTTAATAAAGTACTCGTCAAAGAAGCTTTAAAATGCCTGCGGCAAGTTTGGAGGATTATCGTTTTGGAACAAAAGTGGTGTGGTGTTGTCGAAGCCAGTTTTGGGTATCTCTTGAGTAATGGCATGATGCTAGGTCTGGCCAAAACATGATATCGTCGTGGCATGATGTTAGTGGACAAACTGAAGCAATTTGGAAAGGCAGTTATCAATATAGCTCTGATTATTGGCACACACCCCTGTTAGAAGTGCGCACCAGGCAAGGATTTTTATCTGGAAATTTTGCTTTATGTTTGTATCTAACATTATCAGGGCATTCCTCTACGTTGTCCGTATAAAATCCATCGTTTCCCTTCATTTCAGAATTACTCAAAGTGAAATACTTTTCGTCATCTAAAATAATGATTTTCATTGGCAAAATGTCCCGCCTCAGTTGACGACAACATCTTGGTATACGAAGAAGCTGCGCTTGAGAGTATTTGCGGCTCTTACGTCTCTTTCGATATTTAAGACCATTCCTCCTCAATTCCAACGATATCGTACTCTTAGAAGATCTGTATTGCCTAGCCAGTCTCCTCGTTGACATTCCAATCTGGTTTGCTCTTCTCACCAATCTCTCTGACCTCTGTGCGGTAAATGCACGTGGTCTTCCACTTTGGGAGATTCAGACATGGTATTTCCTGCTCGCACTCCGCTATTGTTCTATAAATGGTTCTGCGTGAAATGTTTTCATTCTGGAATATTCGACAGATTTCAGCTTTGGGTATCCGCCCAACTAACTTGTAGATAATTTTTCTTATTTCTAATTTCTACGACATCTTAAAGCGAAAACTTCAAAAATAAATAAATCTCAACTGACAGTAAATAAAGTAAATAAACTTTTGTTTTCAAAGGCAACTTGATATTATTTTGTTTTTGTTAAAATTAAAGACAATGAGTTTTGTGCCAAAACTTTTAGGACACGAATCTGAAGAAAATTTGCGGAAACGTTTCGTTCTTGAGATATTCTATCTATCAGACTTGAAATTTAAACTAATCCTATTTTTACATATTCCCCCTTCTTTTTGCACAATTCTTGATTTAAAGCTAAAGTGACACACAATGTTTGATTTTCACCTTTTGAACCGCGTTTATCTTACGTATTTTACATTATTTTGCATTAAATTGCATAGCCATACTTTATGAATCATCTTAATCCCAGTGTGCTCATGAAGCCCTGTACGTGTGTATGTATGGACATGGTTTTGCCGCATTATCAAAGAAAAAGCCACGCAATTTAACACAAAAATAATGTAAAAAACGTAGAAAAACGGGGTTTTAAAGGTGAAAATCAAATATTGTATTGCGACACTTTAGCTTTAAATCAAGAATTGTGTGCAAAAGAAGGGGAATATTGTAAAAATAGGCTTAGTTCAAATTTCAAGTCTGATGATGAATATCTCAAGAACGAAACGTTTCCGCCAAAAAAATTCTTTTAGATTCTACGATTTTGACTTTAAGTGATGCCTCTACTTTAACAAAATGCAAAAAAAGTTTTGATTTTTTTTGTTTTAATTTCTATAATAATTTTTTTAATTATTTTTTTAAAGTTTTTCCATAAATTTTAAGACTTTTGTCAATAAAAATGCATAAACTTAAAACATTGTTTGAATTTTGTTAAAGATTATGGTTTTAAAGTAAAACTTCATGAGAACATAATGTTCTAAACGTCTTGGTTTTAAACCGGTGATAGCTTTTGTCAGGGACGTGAGGGTGTGAGAATTACGATTTCGGTTGGCAGTTCTATTTAAAGTTGGTAGCATTATCAGCTGACGACAGAGTCGTGCCTTGTCGAAGCTTTGTTTGGTAAAAACTGTGGAAATTTGCCATTTTCATTTTGGTTGTATATTTTGCAAGGATTTCCAGTTGTTAATGTTTTTGGTTAGTTTAGAGACTTCACATATTATTGGTTCGGATTCGTTTTATTTTAGAGATTTTGATAGTGTTTAGTCGAATAGTTTTCAGTCATTCGTGTTTTTATATACATATGATACAGATAAGTGTCCGCTAATTAATGGTACACAGAAAAACCACAGATTTCTTATACTAAAATACCCATTTAGGATTTAAACAAACATACCTATATCCAAAAGTTAATGATAAGGAAAATACGGGGTGTTAAAGGGATATAAATATTTTTATTCATGCATTTCGATAATTTCTGATATGTTTTAAACATTTTAATAAAACTCGGTATCCAGGAGTTATTAGATATTAGCTATTTATATCTGAGCAGTTGTAATTATAGCTAATACGATGTTATTGAAGGTACATACTTTCGGGTGCACTGAACAACTAAAACGTGAATACCTTAAAAACGGTTGTCAAAACCGATTCTTACTAAGTATACCTTTTTTGTGCAGAAAGCATAGAGAAGCTTACTAGTTTACATACATACAGAGTAGTAACAAAAAATTGGGTAGTTTTAGAGAATTTTAAATAGTGTACCCATCGTCTTCTAGTCTACACACAAAAACTAATATTCGATCTGAAAAGCTAATGTTTAAAAACCCCAGATACCGTTTTATTAAGATATTTAAAAAGGGGGAACAATTATCGAAATAAATTTACTTTTTCTTTTTATTATGACACCCCCGTATCTTCCTCATTATAAACTTTTGAATATTAGGTATGTTTGGTTAAATCTTAATATTTTGACATAAGGAATATGTGGTTTTTCTGTGTACCATTCATTAGCGGACACCTTGTATACAAAGTTTTTAAAATGGTTTTTGACTTACGGAACCATGGAAAATGTTTTGCTCTGCCAGGTATCTCATCGTCCTGTCGTCACTTTGATAATTTTTAATTTTCAACATTTAAACCACATTTATGTTTTTGTTTTAAGTTATGCCTATTAAAATAATCCAATAAATTTTGTTTACAACATACACTTCTTTTTTGTTTTCTCCTTAATTCTACGCCACTGATCTGCCTAAAATCAAACATGGCCGAAAATGGCCCGACTTGACGTCACAGCCGCGCTTAGCCAATATGGCGAATGTCGTGACCTTATCTCATCGAATACGGTATATGGGGACGTAAAATTGATGCCAGTTCAATACGCTTTTCGGCAAATAAGTGATAATAAATATACGCAATAAATAAAAAATATGTTTTTTTTCCAAGTGTTTAAACAATTCGACGACCAAATTATGTATTAATGTTTACGTTAGTTTGACAGGTTAGGTGACAGAAACTTTTCCTTGACCTTGTTTTAAAATTTTTATAATTTTTCCATGCCTTTTCAATGAAATATTTTTTTTGTTGATGTGATAAAGGGTGATTTGGAGATTTGATAACTTGTTGAAAGATTTTGCGTATGATTTTTATTGTTTTGACGCAGCGTTGCCAAATATAAATACCACGGTCAAATTACCTTAAGCACTCATGTGGTATCGGAAGAACTATACCTTAATATAACAACCTAAACATTTGTTGGAAAAATTCACCGTCGCAGAGGTGCATGCCGCGCTTCTGGTAAAATATTAAAGCTAATCTTTACAGGTCAAAAGTGATTTAAGCTTTAATTACTAAAATAAGTCAATCAATTACCACTATAAGGCTCTCAGCACATGGGTTGATAAAACAGCGACAAAAACGCGATTTTTACAGACAGAACGTAGGCGTATTACCGATTGTGCCTTTTCCGCGCTCTCGCTTGCGCTTTAAGCTTTAAATGAACGTCGCGCATGGAGTCGCTGTTTTTGTGCGTGCAGCCAGATTCATCAAATTATAAAACGTTATCACGTCAAAAATTTATTTTTAATATTTAGAAAAAATTATTGTTCAAAAAAATTGCTTTGTCTAAAATGCACAAAAACTATGGTAAAATTTGACGCTATGATATACAGGGGTGCTTCAAAATTGCGAGAATATTGCTTTGAAAAATTAAAAAAAATATAGAAAAACATATTTTGAGGACTACCTAATTACAAGCGTAAAAAGAAACCAAAAGTGTATATATTTTTTTGTTATTGTTAAAAATGAAAATAAGTAATGAAATAATGTATTAATTCTATTTCTTTTAAAGTAATCCTACCTTTTATTGTATTATGCAAGGACAGTATCAGTTCTTCATGGTAAAGGGTGATTCATTAGGAGGTACTTTAAAAAAAAACTTTTATTAAGTAATATTTATTATCATACGGGAAGAACTATATCTTACATTTATTTTTAAAGATTATGGCTTTTAAATGTTGGCCTTAACTGCGCCTAACATGGTCTGTTCTTAAGCTCCAATTTCCGAGCGCCAAATCAATTCGTTAGAATCATCACGTACACTCGCAGCTACTGCCGCTATATTTTCTGCACTACGTGCTGAATGTGGCTCATTTGGTCAAGAATTATCTCAATAATGAAAATTGAAGTTCAAATTTTTGTGATGGTACAGCCAATAGTCGGCTCAGTACGCCGATTATGCGTGGACCATAAGTTGCCTGAAGCGCACGAAACACATTTCTTGGAGAATGATGATTTTCATAATACAGTTGAACAAGTTTTAGACGTTGTGCCGGGGGCTAATTCTTTCCAGGACATTTAATTTTATGGCAACTGCTTTCTACTGTTAGTCCGAGTATAAATATTTTTCTTCAATTCTACCTGTAATGTACTGATAAGGCATCATGGTTCTAGGCCGGCAGACCTACTCAAAATTCGTCAACCTCTCTGGGTCAAATACACAAGAAATAACAGATGTTTACCCGTATTTACGTGGGAATAATGTGATAAAAACCTATGACAGTGGCGGTGCGCTTGTGTTTATTTTGAAACTTACCCTTTTTGAACAGTTTAGGTAAAATGAAAATCTTGTTTCTTTTATATGTGTAAAAAATTTATTTTAAAATTTATAGTATATCAATATTGTACAGTTGGTATAATTATAGTTAATAATAACCATTTTATTAAGAAAATAATACACATTAAAAATGCATAGTCAAAAAATAATTATTTAAAATATAATCTATACCTAATTAAATATGCTACATAATCTACATCTAGTTATTCACATTCATTCCATATCTGACATACTATCACTACTTCGAGTCATACTGAGTCTACTGCATAGCAATTAGAGGTTCAACAGCTGTATCTACTATTATATCCGAGATCACATTTTATTTCTACTTCTAATACATGTTCGATACATTTTTCCAGTTTTCCGGAAGTATTAGATATGGCAATTTGAAATAGTTTTATATCTACTAGTTTAAACGTAGTATTGCTTCTGGCTACTACACCTTTCACTTGTGCCCATATAAGCTCTATGGGGTTTAGTCTCGTGGCAGTCGATATACAGTTATAGTTTCGTTTCATTAGCTATTTCATCAATTACAAAACGTGTGTACTTAGCTTTATTTGTGGCGACTTCCACACTAGCTGCAACAACTCTAGTTTAACACTATCTGTAGGATGTTCAATATATTGCTGCATCAACCAGATTGAATGTCTTTTAAGCCAGCTTAAGAACATTTTGTACGCGCTGCCTGCCTCCGAATGCCTCTGTTCCAGACCGGAAACAATTTTTAAATGGGTTGATAACTTAAGGGCAACTGGTTCTTGACTTTCCTAAATCAAGACAGCGATCCGAGATGAAACTGCTGCTATTCCTCAAGACATGGTGATATAAAGTGATGCGGAACTTCTAGGAACGCCTTCGCATGTGTGGCGCTGCTAACGGCCGTCACTTACACGATATAATTTTGAAAACATATTTAAAAAAACATTAAAGTGTGCTCTTTTTGAAAATAATAAAAGTTTAGCTTCATATTGTATAGTAGACTTTTTTATTTGCTACCCAAATGAGTCCATTCTGCCGCACCCTGTATAATCGAATACGTTTTTAACAATCTGCTTATCGTTTACAGTTAAATGGCCGAGACATGCGCGTTTCTGCGGAGAAGCCATTTTTAATACTGTAATACTTTGAACAATACTCTAACAATTTATAACCACTCCAGTTGCACATACGGAAAGATACTAAAATATATATAAAATTTATAATCCTTATTTAACTATCCGCAGTTGGTTTCTTGTGAAACATTTTAAATATTAATTCTAAATAGGAAAAATTGCTTTTAATGTTTTCAATAATTATTAGAGCATTACTCTACAATTGTTTCGCTCTTTCTAGGGCTTCATCAAAGTTACTTCGTATACTAAATTTAAAAAAGAAATATTTACAAACAGAACCATTTAACGTTTTTCCCAAAGGTCTATAAAGATATTAGGCGGCCCAGATGTGGCCTAAATTTAGTTATAAGTTGGCATATCTGCAGAAATTTATTGATCATTGGTAGAAGAGTTGTATTGTCTATAAGTGATTTTTTAATTTCTAGTTGTTCATATAAATTTAATTTTTTACCTTTGTTTTCTCTATGGAGTAGTTTAACATTATTAAGATCTATAAATGGTTTTGTTCTATGCAATGTGTTGAAATGCCTGTGTTTTTAAACCATTTAAAATTGATGTTTTGTGTTCTTTTATTCTGTTTTTATGCTCCTTCCACTTGACCAATATATTCCGCATTACAGTCTGCAGCAGTGCTTTATAAACCCCTGACATATCTAATTTTTCTGTTTTGTCTTTATTGTTAACTAATAATCTACCTAGGTTACTCTTATTTACAGACACAGTTTTACGAGCCTAACTTATCTAGCCTATTGGATACATTATTGCTGATGTTTGGTATATAATTGATAAACTTAAAATTATTGTTTTTAGGTTCTGTAATACTATAAAACTCTTTAGCAATTAACTTTTGTTTTTTCTTTGTTAACAATTTATCAATAAGGGATTCTTTATATCCGTTATTTCTTGCTATTTGTTTAATAATGCAGAGTTCTTTGTTAAAATTTGATTGACTTAATGGGAAAGTGACAAGTCTGTGAATTAAACTATGAAAAGAAGATAATTTTATTTTCCAATCTATCTATCTATGTAACGGAATCTTTGAGCCTAATTTTTACCAACTTCCAGCGATTCAATTTCTTTGAAACTTTGCACACGTATCAAGGACCGATGACAATGCAATAATTTAAAAACAGTATCCGTTATCCTGATTAGGACCGCCAGGATAAATAAGTTCCTTTACAGATCCTAATACTACTCTTGACAAAATGGCGAAGGAATTTTTAGTGAATAAACTGGAGCATTTATTTTTAAAAAACTAATTGATATATCGAACTAAAAAAATGAAAAATAAATATTAGTTTAAAAAAACTAAAAAACACGACTTTATATGCAACCGAACTAAAAATTAGAAAAATAATTTTTCATTACAAAGAGTTTGTCACTTCAGAATAAAAGCGTGGGGTGCTTAATATATTAAATGTTAATATAATATAGCACTCACGCTTTTATTCTGATAGTGACAAACTCTTATAATGAATTATTTTCTGTTACAGCTGATCATATAAAGCAATTTTCAAGCACCTGTTAAGTCCTTCCGTGGACACACTGTATGTTAGTTTTTATTTTAGGTATAGCTTAATTTACGAGAAAAAAAAGAAATTTTTTTGTTAATATGGATTGTAGACATGAATTGACATGCATTCTATTAGTTTTTCTCTAAATATGCTTTGTGCACAATTTTAAATACATTTTCAATTATTTTTTTTCTTATAAGTTATTGCAAGTTTATTTATTATTAGTATACATTTCAATTAGAATTTGTTCTTTCTTATTCACAAATTATATATATATATGTGCTTAATTTTTTAAAAGTTATGGTTTATTTTTATTCATGCATATTTTTAAAACAAAATATGTATAGGTACATATAAAATATATTATTATACATAAACGGAAGAGTTTACAGTTGTTACTTTTTTGTACTGCAAAGTTGCATTCGTCGAACCAAGGTTCAATTTTCACATTAGCTATTGGTTTTTTCTTTAGAGCTAATCAAGATCAGGAACCGCAGGCCAGTTTCAAACTATTTGGATCTTATCAATAAAAAAGCTTCAAAGAAATCTTGACGCATAAACCGTA